>JAHBCN010006109.1:64212-77728 GCA_019359885.1 Listronotus oregonensis | reverse complement strand
CTTTTGACAGTTCTTGACACAGTGTTTGTCATGTCTGTAGGAAATGCCTCTGTATATTAAATATAACAATAAAATAGTACAATTTCAAAAAAAGTTGGAGAAGTGCAAGAGTCTTGCAGGTGGGTCTTGGTCTTGCGTAGTCTTGCACACCTCGGTCTTGGTCTTGGTCTTGCATACCCCGGTCTTGGTCTTGGTCTTGCTGCAAGACCAAGACCAAGACCGCAAGACCAAGACCGGTCTCGCTCATCACTAGTTGGAATTCCGAGTTGTAAGTCGGAATTTCGAGTTTTAAGTCGGAGTTTTGAGTTGTAAGTCGGAATTTCGAGTTGTTAGTCAGAATTTTAAGTTGTAAGTCGGAATGCCGAGTTGTAAGTCAGAATTTGTATTAAAAATAAAAATAAAAATTGGTGTTTCCCTTCTATGCCTTCGAACGCATTTGTGTCTATTAATAAAAAATTACTGTAAAAAACAAAATTTTAAAAATATTTTTAGCACCTTCCTTGTAACCTTATAAGTTAGCCACCCAACTTTTTTTTTTCTTATAGATTTTATCGTTCTTTTTTTTTATTTCAAAGTTGTCGGATAGACCGACAACTTTAAAATAAACTCCCGCTTGTTTATTCAAACATTAAATTTGGTTTTTAAGACCTTTTTATAGAGCATCTATATGACTTGGTTAACGTTGCTATTTGACAAAAAAACAATTAAGGTATAGCTAGAGACTAAGGGATTCGAGCTGGTTGCAAAAATTTTAAAGATATTAATTTTACAAATCAGTTTTTGTGTTTTATCCTTTTGCTACTTAACGTTCCACATGGAAAGTTTAAATTTATGCAATAATTTTAAACATCTCTGTATTTACCTTTCATATTATTATATGACGCCCAATTACATAATTTTCCTTTTTGTTGTTCACATAAAAAGTTTTATTTAACAAAAAACTTAATAAAATAAAAATTATTTGGCTTTTCTCCAAAATAAAGATGTATTATTTTTTAAAAAGTATACTTTTTTTATAGATTATTATGGAGAGCTAGTCTGCTCTCGCAATAATAGTAACAAAAAACATGAAAAGACATAAAATGGTTTAATTCTTTATAAAATTGATTTGTTTTAAGTACTTTAATAAAATAATTATTTTTATGAAATTAGAATAGAAAATAAACTTACTTGAAAACATTGGCAACCCGTTATAAGATATATATGTTATTTCAAACTTATTGGTTATCGACGGACGGGTGTAGCACATAAAAAATTTAATGTTAAATTGTAATTTAAAACAATAACTATTATTCACCTTATCAAAACGACAACGCTGCGTAGCTTCGGCCAGATATAGAAATAAAATATTTCATTTAAATTTAATTGTCAACAAAAAGTCTTCATACAAAGGATCTGTGCGTCTTTAGTGAACACTATAATTGTATTTAGTTTACCCTAATCAAAAAGTAAGGTTATTCGGAAAAAATAAAAAAATAGATAGGGTGTTCTGTTTAAACAAACAAACCTGATTTTTCTTGGTTCAATTTTCAATTGTCATTTGTTTCTATTTTTAATAAATTCAGGGTGATGGGGAAACGTTAATCGGTACGCCTCCGCACCATAAGTAGTTGCCGAGAAACTCTGCTATCGACTAAATATAAACTGAAAACCAATAGGTGCAAATTAAGGTTTGGACGTCCTGTAAAATGATTATTGCTAAATAAGATACTAAGAAAAGAATAACACAAGTTTTTATTTACAATAAAATATACTTATAAAGTACTACACCACAAAATGTTATGTGATACGCCAATAGGGCGTATCAGTAATTTAATTCAATTATAAACCTTGCTAAATTATGAAGTTTCTAAAAAGTAAAAAAAAAAATTTTTCCCCAAAAAATTTTTTGAATTAAGTTTACTCTAAAAATATAAAAGAAAGGAAAAAGTTCGAAACTACCCTGTTTTAATAGGCACTGATAGCCTTTATTAATTTGTCAAGAATTCAGAAATGTATAATATAATTTATTACCTACTGACAATATCAGCTGTTTTTATCAAAGACTTAAATTTATAAAAATGTGAGAAAAAAGTTAAAAAATTTACTCAAAAAATCGGAGAAAAATTTACTTAGCAAAGAAATGTATTTAAATTTCACTAGAAACCCGACGTGGGGTCTCCTTTGTTTGGTTATTTATAGATTGGTAAAGATGCATTTTCAAGGATTATTGAAATTTATTAGTTGTCACGATTATAAGGGAAATTTACTGATAAAAAAATAGATTTTATTATTTTATTAGGATTTAAAAAAAAATGTTAGAGTTCTTTGGGCTATGGAAAACTAGCAATCATGTTGCTAGATGTGTTTCTGCAAAACAGGGAAACCCTAAAACTTTTGTATTTACCATATTTTGATATTGGGTAAAATAAAGAGTATACCAGATACCGGTTTATATATAACCATGGACTCTATACTAAGAACTATTTAAACATTGTTATTTTTATTATTTTTAGAGTATCGACAAAACAGTAGCAAAAAAGTAATGAGTAAGTTGTGTATCTTACCAAAATACTTACGTAAAATAATGGTCAAGTTTCTATCAACAAATATCGGCCTTCTAAATTACTGAGATCTTAAATTAGTTTTGTCCACAATTTTGTTTCACTTTTTTTCGACTTGGAATTTTTTATTACTGATCTGTCTATTTTAATAAATAATCTTTCTTTAGTAATACAGACATGTTTTTTTTTTTAATAATACAGACCTATCAGTCAAAAACTTACCATGTTACTAAAGAGCAGAACAAAATTATTGACAGAACTTTGTCTAATTTTAGCTCTTAGTACTTTAAGAGGCAGAGATTTTTGGACAAGAACTTAGCCCCTATTTTACATAAGTGTTTTTGGTGAGATCCCTTTTTTCAATTTTTAATAAATTTTAAAAAATGGGGGAGATATTTCCTTCCTGTTTTTTTATATATATTTCACTCTGTAGGTAGTAGCTAAACTTTAGACTCACTATGAAATGAGAAAAATGCTCATTTTATAGTTGTATAGCTCTAATAGGTAAATGTAGCAATTTTCTTTGTTTAGTGAATAACATCCTGCCTGAGTTTTAAATTCTAGGACAATTATGACCTCATGAATTCCGGTTCAAACAGACTGTAAAATTCTAAAATACCCCCAAATATACAGTATTACGGGACTGTTTCAGGGTGTTCGGAGTAAAAATGTGCAGTTTTACTCGGTTTCTTTTTCGCGTCCTAAAACTCACTTACATACCTAATTTCAAGTTTTTACTTGTGGAAAGTGCCCCATAGTTTTGATGAGTAATTGAAACTGTCAATTACTGTCATTAGTAAAATGGCCGATTTGTAAAATCGAATATTCCGAGATCACTGGAGAACTTTCTCAATTTTTTCATAGGTAATTGGACCGAAGTTATGATGGGGAAAAAGAGGCTAAATAATTTCGTTTAATATACAAACATTCGTGCGGTGGGCAGGAACTACCGTGCGCCTAGATGGATTATATTGTTCAATAAATTTAATAATTTAAACATATAAATTACCCAAAAAACAAATAGTCCATACTCCATGAAATCCAAAAGAAAAAGTTAAGCGCCCAACGTGGGGCTCGAACCCACGACCCTGAGATTAAGAGTCTCATGCTCTACCGACTGAGCTAGCCGGGCTTGTTAAAATTTTAGCTAAATATATTTTAATTGAAACTTAAACATTATTACATAATTTTATTTTCAGAAATGTATTTCCATTTGGTTTACCACAACAATTTTCTTTTATTTCAACGTTTCGAGCGAGAAGATTGGCTAAAACCACATGGCATATGATACGAGTGTCAGATTTAGAACAAAAACCTCACTTTTATGTTGCTTTAAATCCTCGGAGACAAAGTATTGACTTCTCAATTTCCAATTACGAGGGAAGACTACAGACATTAAGGTTTAATAATGCACAGGTAAACCTTTTTTCTTTTTTCAATTTCAGGATTTTAGGTTCAGTGTTTTTCTGTCTTATAACGGATAACTTCTTTAATATTTTCATGGGTCCTGTGGCGCAACGGATAACGCGTCTGACTACGGATCAGAAGATTCCAGGTTCGAATCCTGGCAGGATCGTGCAACTTTTTATCTTTTAAAAATAATACTTGCATGCATCATTATTATCTTTTTTAATAAAAATTGTAAAAGAGATAATTTTGAAATTTTTTAAATAACTTAATATAGCAGATACATTTAATAACAAATGCGTAACAGTCTAATATAAGTAGGTATATAAAAAAATCTTTAAAGAAAGTAAAACTTTTAGTAGACTGACTTTGTTTCCAAAATACACACAACTTTAATATACAGGAAACGATTTTTTTCTATGCTCTTTAACAAACTATTTTAATTTTTATTTTTGGAGATTTTCTTTTAAGTTTTGAGTAAAAATTTACGTGTTATTCAAATATGAATTATATATAACTAAAAATCGAATGTATATAATTAGAAGTAGTCCAGTAACTGAAGACCTAAAAGTACCCAAAGCTGTAAATAAATCCCTACAGTTTTCATTTGTGGCGCAATTCTTAGGTCTTCGTGAATGCTTTCGAGAGAGAAAAAGTTTACAACGATTCCGACGTGGGAACCCGCTGAAAATGGCTCCCCAAAGTACCAAAAATTAGTTTCCCGCGAATACCTGCCAAAATATACGAATTAAAGAATTTTTGTTCAGACAAAAAATGAAAATCACCTCGAAATCTACAAAAATGGTCCTTATTATTTTTTTCGCAACACCAATATTTTTCGCAAAAACGGCCGTCGAAAAACCCATAACATTCCACACTGGATAGATAGCCGGAAACGGCTACAAATGCAGATGAGCAAAATAATTTTTTATTAAAACGCAAGAAAGATGATGAAGGAAATTTTCCGGGATCATTTAACACTTGCTAAGGTCTCATTATAAAAAAGACATGTTAATAACAAACCATTTTAATATCACTAAATTAATAAGAAACTCTCAAAATATTGTGAAAAACTTTGACAGCTTTTTTTAATATTCTGAAAAAAAAACAGAATAGACCCAAACTCATATGCAATGATAAGTACGGGTTTTCCCATTCCGATATACTTTGAAGGATTAAAAAATGTACATTGCTGCCCGAGTAATGTAACAATTTGTCCGCCCGCTTATAAGTGAATCCTTGAATATAGCGGCATTTTAGCGGTAGAGCGGCAGCTGAAATGAGGGGTCTTTTGGGTCCCTTTATCTCGAAAACTACCGATTTTTTGAACAAAATTATAGAGACCATTTTTTATATTACAAGGCGATTTTTATTTTTTGTCTAAACAAAATTATCCAATTCGCAAATTTTGGCAGATATTAGCGGGAAACCCATATTGGGCCTTGAGGAGCCATTTTCAGCCCTTTCCCACCTGTTAATGTTGATAAACTTTTTTTCGCTCGAAAGCATCCACGAAGACTTCAGAATTGCGCCACAAGGGAAAACTGTACAGATTTATTAATAGCTGTGTTCCTTCATTTACTGAACTATAGATTGTAACAGAATCACTTTACTGTTTTACACAATGCAAACGAATACTGTTTTGTTTTAGGTTTTTGACAGGAACTGGCACAAAATTCATTTTGGAGTCTACAGAGATAAAGTAAGTTTGTATGTGGATTGCAAAGAGATGCCGGAACAAACACTGGAACCTCGAGGACAGATCGACATCAATGGAAATATTTCGATTTCAAAATTTGCAAACTCAAAAGAAACTGTTCCAGTAAGTAATAGTTTCTTACCTATTGGTAAGAAATATTTAATACTTATTATGAAATTCACTAGGCTTGAATTTTTATTCTTCCATATCTGACTAAAATAGAAATAGCTTGTCAGTTAATAATTTAAATAAATACATTTTGACCTCATACGTCATACATGTCTTAGCTAATACACAGGCTAATATTTCATTTGTTAAAAAACTGTCCGTTGTGCATCAATATAATTTTTTTACCTTTAATATTACACTTAATAAGCTGATAAACTAGCATTTTTTTTAAAGCGTTAAGCGCATCATATTTTTTTTTTAAATAAAAGATCAAAAAACGTGTAAACTGGCAAAAATTCAATAAAAATACCAAGTTTATTGTTTATTTTTGGTACTGGCAATTCTGATCTTTTTACCAATTCATTGTAGATGTAAATAAAGATACTTGGACACTGGATGACAAAATAATTCTTTTATTAGAAATAAGTCAATTGATTGGATTAATTGTAAGATGGCTAATGATAATTGTCTCGAAAGTTGCCTCTCTCGATTTTGACCAAATTTGTATACGGGGTTTGGGCGCTGATTACGATTGAAGGAATATTTTTCGGCAACGTTTGTTTCGAGATATTCATCATCAAAGTTTAAAATCAAACTAACCTCATTTTTACTATATTCTCCCTTCTTATTGAACACAATTATTAATTTTTACACTAAGTGGCACACAATATTTTAAAAACACCTTTTAAAACCTTGTATTTTTATTTATTTTACACCTTTTTCCATTAAATTGCGAACTTTCAAGTTCAAAGGCAGCAGCCATATTTGTTTACAAAATAACTAGTGTATACATGGTTGCGGCCACGTTGGGGCGTGTGAAAGTGAATGTATGCAATTAAATGGGAAAAAAGGCTATAAAATAAAAATAAAAACAAATTTTTAAAAGGTTTGTAAAATATTGTGTGCTAAGTAGTGTAAAATCAAGAATTCTGTGCAAAAAGGAGGAATAGTGTAAATAAGGTTAGTTTGATTTTTAACTTTGATGACAAATATCTCGAAAACGAAACGTTGACAAAAAAATATTCAGATTCGTAATCAGCGCCCCAAAAAACCCCGGTATACCAAATTTGGTCAAAATCGGAGAGGAGGCAACTTTCGAGAAAATTTTTCATTTATCAAGTCAAGCTCAACACACAGAATCGTCACCAATTTTTTTAATACTTCAAATAATTTTATTAATGATTTCCTTAAAAGTAAAATAATGATATTGTTACGGACTTTAAAAATATTTGTTAAGTTAATAGAATTCTAGAAGGTTAGAATTATTTTATTTAGGTTAATAATTTATTTCAAATAAATAACCTTAGTTTTTCCCTGTTTTAACGGCCATTGCGGATTATTCTGAGGGCGTTGGCGATATCCATTTTACACTTTTCTTGCATCCTGTAGTAAAAGAATTCTTTCAGCTTATTCTAGACTTTTCCAGACTTTTCCATTCTTTTCCGCATTACTATAATAAGCGCGAAGGAAGTCCCCACGGGCCAGTTTATTTTTGACTTTCGAAGAGAGTAGAAGTTGACAGGCAGTTAAAGGTTAAACAGTTGTCATAATTACGTTACGTTGAATTGTTACCATAGAAAGGTTTGTGAACCTGATTTCCATTAAAAAGGTGTAAAACCAGGATCCGTGTTTTTTACGGGCTGTTACGGAACAATATTAAATTTAAAAAAACAATTAAAAAGATTCAATTGGTAGTTTTTTTTTTAATTAAAGATTATATATATTTGTAAGTTATTTTCTTGCATTTTTCAGAAAATTAATAATTAAAAAATTTTTTTTGGAGTTTTATTTACATTAAATAATTTAATCAATTACATTTATTAATTTAATTTAAAATTAAATTTAATTCAAAATTGATAACTTTCAATCAAATAACTTAACCCCTGTTGACCCAACAGGCCATCCCTGCAACTTCCCGCTAATTTCAAATTAACTAATAAATTTCACGGGAATTTTTCTAGTGACATAAGAAAGCCTTCTCAATTTTGCTCAGAATTTTTAAAAGATGTGGAGTGGTCCAAATATAAGAAAAACCCCAAAAATATCGATATAATAATTTTTGGTCAGTATTGCATCGGACGCTCCGCTCCGATGTATTTAATTTCTACGGGAATTTTTCTAATGGGACAAAGAGCCTTCTCAATTTCATGCAGTATTTTTAAAAAGTGTAAAGTGGTCCTTTAAAAAAAAACAGTAAATATCGATATAATGATCCGGGATTGGGGTTAGTTGTGGTTAGTACAAGATGTGGATGTACAAGAAAGACTCCCGAATTTACCCAAAATTTTTGAAAGGTGTGAAGTAGTTCAAATATAAAAAACGAACGAATCATCCAATTTTGACATGTTTCGAGGCGATCGACGCGTTTTTTTTTTGTGGTTAGAGCTGATCTTTTTAAAAACTTTATTTTTGGAATTTCTCAAAATGTACCGGTCGAAATCGTCCCGAATAGTTTAGAAAATTTAAGTTTGTTGAAGGCGAAATTTGGGATTTGACGTTAAAATTTAAAATATGACCGAATTCATAAAATAAGTGGAAATAGAGGATTTACACTTTTAAAAGTCCCATTTATACCTGGGGAGGCACCTAAAAAAATTAACTTTTCTTCGCAAATTTCAAAATGATTTTTTTAATCAAAGTGTTCTTGATATTAATAGAAAATTTTAAATATCCTAGAAATGCCAAAGACAATAAAGTTACTTCTGTAAATTTTGGCTTTTAAACAGTTACTACGTAAGGTACAAAAAGTGTTTTAAAATTAAATTTATTTTGTAATTTAAAAACCACTGATAGGTAATGTTTTGTTGCATATTAAAGAATAAAGGTTTTAGCCCGGGGCACTTTTCAATAAGTTTTTTATTAATTTTTAACTTTTTTTTTCTTTCTAAGGAGTAGAGTTGAAATAAATAAAAACGTTAATAACACTGTCTAACAGAAAAATCCTCCCTATAAAAAAATCGTGTGATTTGTAATATTTGGACTTATACTAATATACAACTAACCCTCAAATGTTTTTATTAGCCTCAGATTTCTCGGAAGGGTCTAGTAGAGGGGTAATAAATGGGCGACCCATTATTATGGACAGGTAGGTGGATCTATGCTTGAAATATCCCTTTAGTCGTTATTTTATAATCATTTAGTAAACATCTGTTGATTTTTCGATTAGATAGATCTACGTGTAAGAAAAATGTCAACGCGAATTTGTGTTAATAAAGCTGATAAATTATGTTATATTTGTGGCGAAGTTACCGCGAAGGCGTACCAAAAACCGATATCTTCACTAGTAAAAAGGCTTATGAACTGTACTTTGGATGTAAAGTTGGCGATCAAGATAAGTCCTGGGCCCCAAAAGTGTGTTGCAGTTCGTGTTCGAGAACACTGACGGGATGGCTAAAAGGTACGCATAAATCTATGCCATTTGCAGTTCCAATGGTTTGGAGGGAACATCGTAATCACGTAGATGATTGTTATTTTTGCATGACGAATATCAAAGGAATTACTAGCAAAACTAAGCGTAGCATTCAGTATCCCAATGTTCCGTCTGCAATGCGACCAGTACCCCATGACAATTCATTACCCATTCCCCAACCACCTGAGAGTTACACGCTTGATTCGAATCAGACTCTCGAAGTACTTCGCCAGAAGCCGGACCAAGCTACATCCCTAGTTCCATTGATTTGCCCGATACACCTCATTTAATCACTCAAGGTGAATTGAATGACCTTGTTCGTGACTTGGACCTCCCGAAAACAAAAGCGGAACTTCTCGAATCCCGCCTGCAGCAGTGGAACCTCTTGGAAAAAGGAGTTAAGGTGTCCATCTACAGAAAAAGGGAATCTACTCTCACAATTTTTTTTGCAGCGGACGGTGATTTAGTATTTTGCCATGATATTCCTGGCCTAATGGTCGAACTGAACTTACCATATACGCCCGATAAATGGAGACTATTCATAGATTCGTCTAAAACAAGTCTAAAAACTGTTTTACTTTATAATGGAAATGAACATCCATCCGTTCCTATAGCTCATTCGGTAAATACAAAGAAACATATGACAATCTGAAGATGATACCAGATGTATAAAGTACGAAGATCACAAATGGAATATATGTGCAGATTTGAAAGTGGTAGCGTTATTGACAGGACTGCAGTCAGGATACACAAAATACTGCTGCTTTTTGTGTGAGTGGGACAGCCGTGCAAGAGACAAACATTATAAAATAAAGGTTTGGCCTCCACGTGAAAAAATAGAAGTTGGAGTTAAAAATTTGACCCGAGAACCGTTAGTTCAGAAAGAAAAAATATATTTACCTACACTTCACATAAAGTTAGGATTGATCAAAAATTTTGTAAAAGCACTGGATAAAAACGGAAATGCTTTCAACTATTTAAAAGAGAAATTTCCACGTATAAGTGAAGAAGGAATTTTTGTTGGTCCCCAAATTAGGCAACTCTTTAAAGATGCCAACTTCACGGACATTTTAAGTGACCATGAAAGACGGGCATGGAATGCATTTGAAAGTGTTTGCAAAAATTTTCTTGGAAACACCAAGTCAGAAAATTATCGTGAACTCGTGGAAGAACTGCTCACGGCCTATCATATTTTAAAATGCAACATGTCCCTAAAACTTCACTTTCTCCATTCCCATTTGGACTTTTTTCCTGAAAATCTAGGAGCTATATCGGACGAGCATGGGGAACGATTTCACCAAACATCGCATCGATAGAGAAAAGATATACTGGAAAGTGGAGCCAATATGTTAGCCGACTATTGCTGGACCCTAATACGAGACACATCCAGTCTTTCTTATAAAAGGAAAGAGTTCAAGGAAATGAATATTAAAATAAAATAACACTTGAAAATGTTTATACTGAACATAAATTAACTGTTACTAAAATGTATCATACCTTTTTATTTTTTAAATTAATAAATCAGTATTAAAGTGAGTTTTTATTGAATTTTGCTTAATATCAAAACATGTGTCTCTCCCTCATTATTGAAGGCTGATATCGAAAATCTGAAGCCAGATCTGGATTCAGCAGGCCAAAATATATAAAATCCAGCCACAATCATTCCAGGGAGGCAAAAAAAGTTTTAGAATGTTGGTCAGTGTAATTAGTCAGTATCATAATAAAAAAATATTTAGCTTATAGTAAGTGACTTCTAAATGCGTAGAAGAAAAAAATGAATTCCACTATTTTAGAGTATCCTAATAAAGACATATAGTTGTACTTATAGAAAGTTTGCTGCAAAAACACAAATATTTATCATGATCAAAACAATTTATCACTTTTTTCACCGCTGTCATTCTTTTTGAAGACGATGACATTTGGCAACGTTGGTAGTAGTAAGGTTCACTCAAAAAAACATTAAAAAATGATGTAGTTAGTGCGCTATTGCCAGTGTCAAACCAGTGTTGGCAGATATCTATAACGGAAAAACATCTGTACTGAATGGTTTACCTTGTTGAAAAACATTTTCAATGTATTCCTATACGTCTTGGAGGCTCACTCAAATCACTGGAGCCAATATGGGCAACAACATACATATCATTAGAAGTACTAATTGCTATCTTAACCAAAATAGCTACACGCTTTACTAAGCTGCTAGTAATTTTTTGTTATTTACACAATATTTATTCAATATCAAAATTTAAACTGAAACCAAATAAAAACATGATTAACGACCACAATTGCGATAGCAGTAATTTTTTTGCGTGGTTGTGGCGAAAATGAGCGAGATCTGATAACAACGAGCGAGAGGGTGAATTAGAAAAAAAAAGCGAAATCCTGCGAGCTGTGGCAAAGCTGCATAAAACCGTGCAAAGTCGACACTTGCGCGTATCATCAATTCTAAGTTCCGAAACCGTTTCGCGGCGCTACAAAAACCACAGGCTGGAACAAACCTAAAGTTATATAAATAGGTAACTTTTTTAATGCCTATACTTTTGTTAAAATGTTTTTTATTTTTTTAGATTGATTTACAATGGATGTTAATGAGTTGTGATCCTACAAAACCTCAAAGGGAAAAATGTCCAGAAATACCATCTGTAAGTACTGTCGATTTTAGTTATTTCCCTTTTTTTAATATGAGGAAAAAACAAATATGCCCCTTCTCCCCCTGTTGTGGATAACTCTATGCACAAGAGGCTACTGTTTGTAGTTTTTCCTACTTAATAAAAAAAAAATGATAATTAAGAATTCCAAAGTAACATTTAATTAAGTGGAACTGCAAGTGTAATATTAAAAATTTATTAATCGGTAAATTGTCTCTTCAAATATCGTATTTTTTTTAAGTTTTATTTTAAATTTCTACACGCTTTTTACCCTTTTAAGAAACTGCAAAATTTGTGTATATTAAAAATGAAGCCGTTTGGAAAATTATTGCGTAAAACTTCTTCGCGCATTATACTCGTGAAATATGACCCCAAACGCCCGCGAATATGATGCGCGAATCAACAAAGAACATGCAAGGCATTGTTTTATATTTTTTAATAAAATTGACTGCTCTTAATTTATCGCGAAGCCAGTCTGTGTTTCCTGACCCTGTAACGTCTTCGCGCATCGTGATCTGGGGGTCTAGACAGCTTACCCAAGGCGAGATTTGCGCCTGAGAAAGTTTCACGCAATGTCATGCCGCCTTACACATATTTCTCTTGAAATTTATGAAGGAGCTATATCCTAAAGGTCGGTTACATACTTTATAAGCATCTTCTTGATTACATTTATAATTTTTTTTAGTATGGAACATCTAGGCCTATTCAGCCATTGGAAGAAATTCCACCAGTGGTTTTACCTGCTCCAACCCCCTCGGGTCCAGGACCTTCATGTGATGTAGTATGTCCAAGAGGGCCACCCGGTTACAATGGGACAGATGTAAGTTAAATACTCCTTATTTAAATTTAATATTGACAATTTTATCCATGGATTAGGACATATTTAGCTCTTTAATAATTTTTTTCCTTCATTTTGATAGAAATCGCTGTTAATATTTGTGGATATTCGCCTTTTTAGATTTTTTTGTCCGTTACTGTGGCATTAAAATGTTTATATTTGTTACAATTTTTATCAAGCTCTACTATGGTGCAAAAAATGCACTTTAAGGCAGTGAAATACCTATAAAAAAACCTCAAATTAGCATCAAAACATTTTTTATATTAATATTTAATGGCCTTAGTTTTCTTAAAAATGACGTAAATACAATTTTTTTAAAAAATATTACTTTTTTTCCAGTCAGGCAAAATTTTTAATAGATGAAACATTTTTAGAAATTATTTTAAGGTATATCTAAACTTTTATTATTTTAAAGTAAAATTCTTTTGTAACCTTTTAGGGTGTACTTAATTTTTACAATATTTACGGAATTAACCTAATTTTTACTTAATTTTGTTTCAAATAAAGCTCTTATATTAGGTAAGTGAGTAAATACTTATTTACGATAGCAACAAGTAAAATGGTCAAACTTAAACAAAGTTGGTCGTTTGATTTTAAACAGTTTATAAATAATAAAGCTCTGAATAAGGCTATATGCAGCAAAAATTAGTAAAAATTAGGATCAATTTATACAAAAAGATTTAAAATTAATATAACTGCAGGAAATGAAACTCATACCAAAACCAAATTCCTGTATAACATTGGAAAACATACTTGCGTTTAAAATTTTTATTTCTTAAATATTTCAATTAAAATTCCCAAAGTGTA
>JAHBCN010006109.1:50870-64195 GCA_019359885.1 Listronotus oregonensis | reverse complement strand
GGAGTTTTGAGTTGTAAGTCGGAATTTCGAGTTGTTAGTCAGAATTTTAAGTTGTAAGTCGGAATGCCGAGTTGTAAGTCAGAATTTGTATTAAAAATAAAAATAAAAATTGGTGTTTCCCTTCTATGCCTTCGAACGCATTTGTGTCTATTAATAAAAAATTACTGTAAAAAACAAAATTTTAAAAATATTTTTAGCACCTTCCTTGTAACCTTATAAGTTAGCCACCCAACTTTTTTTTTCTTATGGATTTTATCGTTCTTTTTTTTTATTTCAAAGTTGTCGGATAGACCGACAACTTTAAAATAAACTCCCGCTTGTTTATTCAAACTTTAAAATTTTGGGTTTTTTAAGACCTTTTTATAGAGCATCTATATGACTTGGTTAACGTTGCTATTTGACAAAAAACAATTAAGGTATAGCTAGAGACTAAGGGATTCGAGCTGGTTGCAAAAATTTTAAAGATATTAATTTTACAAATCAGTTTTTGTGTTTTATCCTTTTGCTACTTAACGTTCCACATGGAAAGTTTAAATTTATGCAATAATTTTAAACATCTCTGTATTTACCTTTCATATTATTATATGACGCCCAATTACATAATTTTCCTTTTTGTTGTTCACATAAAAAGTTTTATTTAAAAAAAAACTTAATAAAATAAAAATTATTTGGCTTTTCTCCAAATAAAGATGTATTATTTTTTAAAAAGTATACCTTTTTTTATAGATTATTATGGAGAGCTAGTCTGCTCTCGCAATAATAGTAACAAAAAACATGAAAAGACATAAAATGGTTTAATTCTTTATAAAATTGATTTGTTTTAAGTACTTTAATAAAATAATTATTTTTATGAAATTAGAATAGAAAATAAACTTACTTGAAAACATTGGCAACCCGTTATAAGATATATATGTTATTTCAAACTTATTGGTTATCGACGGACGGGTGTAGCACATAAAAAATTTAATGTTAAATTGTAATTTAAAACAATAACTATTATTCACCTTATCAAAACGCAACGCTGCGTAGCTTCGGCCAGATATAGAAATAAAATATTTCATTTAAATTTAATTGTCAACAAAAAGTCTTCATAAAAAGGGATTCTGTGCGTCTTTAGTGAACACTATAATTGTATTTAGTTTACCTAATCAAAAAGAAAGGGTTTTATTTCAAGGTAAAAATAAAAAAATAGATAGGGTGTTCTGTTTAAACAAACAAACCTGATTTTTCTTGGTTCAATTTTCAATTGTCATTTGTTTCTATTTTTAATAAATTCAGGGTGATGGGGAAACGTTAATCGGTACGCCTCCGCACCATAAGTAGTTGCCGAGAAACTCTGCTATCGACTAAATATAAACTGAAAACCAATAGGTGCAAATTAAGGTTTGGACGTCCTGTAAAATGATTATTGCTAAATAAGATACTAAGAAAAGAATAACACAAGTTTTTATTTACAATAAAATATATAAAGTACTACACCACAAAATGTTATGTGATACGCCAATGGGGCGTATCAGTAATTTAATTCAATTATAAACCTTGCTAAATTATGAAGTTTCTAAAAAGTAAAAAAAAATTTTTCCCCAAAAATTTTTTGAATTAAGTTTACTCTAAAAATATAAAAGAAAGGAAAAGGTTCGAAACTACCCTTTTTTAATAGGCACTGATAGCCTTTATTAATTTGTCAAGAATTCAGAAATGTATAATATAATTTATTACCTACTGACAATATCAGCTGTTTTTATCAAAGACTTAAATTTATAAAAATGTGAGAAAAAAGTTAAAAAATTTACTCAAAAAATCGGAGAAAAATTTACTTAGCAAAGAAATGTATTTAAATTTCACTAGAAACCCGACGTGGGGTCTCCTTTGTTTGGTTATTTATAGATTGGTAAAGATGCATTTTCAAGGATTATTGAAATTTATTAGTTGTCACGATTATAAGGGAAATTTACTGATAAAAAAATAGATTTTATTATTTTATTAGGATTTAAAAAAAAAAATGTTAAGAGTTCTTTGGTTTATGGAAAACTAGCAATCATGTTGCTAGATGTGTTTCTGCAAAACAGGGAAACCCTAAAACTTTTGTATTTACCATATTTTGATATTGGGTAAAATAAAGAGTATACCAGATACCGGTTTATATATAACCATGGACTCTATACTAAGAACTATTTAAACATTGTTATTTTTATTATTTTTGTAGTAACGACAAAACAGTAGCAAAAAAGTAATGAGTAAGTTGTGTATCTTACCAAAATACTTACGTAAAATAATGGTCAAGTTTCTATCAACAAATATCGGCCTTCTAAATTACTGAGATCTTAAATTAGTTTTGTCCACAATTTTGTTTCACTCTTTTTTGACTTGGAATTTATATTACTGATCTGTCTATTTTAATAAATAATCTTTCTTTAGTAATACAGACATTTTTTTTTTTAATAATACAGACCTATCAGTCAAAAACTTACCATAGTACTAAAGAGCAGAACAAAATTATTGACAGAACTTTGTCAATTTTAGCCTTAGTACTTTAAGAGGCAGAGATTTTTGGACAAGAACTTAGCCCCTATTTTACATAAGTGTTTTTTCAATTTTTAATAAATTTTAAAAAATGGGGGAGATATTTCCTTCCTGTTTTTTTTATATACTTCACTCTGTAGGTAGTAGCTAAACTTTAGACTCACTATGAAATGAGAAAAATGCTCATTTTATAGTTGTATAGCTCTAATAGGTAAATGTAGCAATTTTCTTTGTTTAGTGAATAACATCCTGCCTGAGTTTTAAATTCTAGGACAATTATGACCTCATGAATTCCGGTTCAAACAGACTGTAAAATTCTAAAATACCCCCAAATATACAGTATTACGGGACTGTTTCAGGGTGTTCGGAGTAAAAATGTGCAGTTTTTACTCGGTTTCTTTTTTCGCGTCCTAAAACTCACTTACATACCTAATTTCAAGTTTTTACTTCGTGGAAAGTGCCCCATAGTTTTGATGAGTAATTGAAACTGTCAATTACTGTCATTAGTAAAATGGCCGATTTGTAAAATCGAATATATCCGAGATCACTGGAGAACTTTCTCAATTTTTTCATAGGTAATTGGACCGAAGTTATGATGGGGAAAAAGAGGCTAAATAATTTCGTTTAATATACAAACATTCGTGCGGTGGGCAGGAACTACCGTGCGCCTAGATGGATTATATTGTTCAATAAATTTAATAATTTAAACATATAAATTACCCAAAAAACAAATAGTCCATACTCCATGAAATCCAAAAGAAAAAGTTAAGCGCCCAACGTGGGGCTCGAACCCACGACCCTGAGATTAAGAGTCTCATGCTCTACCGACTGAGCTAGCCGGGCTTGTTAAAATTTTAGCTAAATATATTTTAATTGAAACTTAAACATTATTACATAATTTTATTTTCAGAAATGTATTTCCATTTGGTTTACCACAACAATTTTCTTTTATTTCAACGTTTCGAGCGAGAAGATTGGCTAAAACCACATGGCATATGATACGAGTGTCAGATTTAGAACAAAAACCTCACTTTTATGTTGCTTTAAATCCTCGGAGACAAAGTATTGACTTCTCAATTTCCAATTACGAGGGAAGACTACAGACATTAAGGTTTAATAATGCACAGGTAAACCTTTTTTCTTTTTTCAATTTCAGGATTTTAGGTTCAGTGTTTTTCTGTCTTATAACGGATAACTTCTTTAATATTTTCATCGGTCCTGTGGCGCAACGGATAACGCGTCTGACTACGGATCAGAAGATTCCAGGTTCGAATCCTGGCAGGATCGTGCAACTTTTTATCTTTTAAAAATAATACTTGCATGCATCATTATTATCTTTTTTAATAAAAATTGTAAAAGAGATAATTTTGAAATTTTTTAAATAACTTAATATAGCAGATACATTTAATAACAAATGCGTAACAGTCTAATATAAGTAGGTATATAAAAAAATCTTTAAAGAAAGTAAAACTTTTAGTAGACTGACTTTGTTTCCAAAATACACACAACTTTAATATACAGGAAACGATTTTTTTCTATGCTCTTTAACAAACTATTTTAATTTTTATTTTTGGAGATTTTCTTTTAAGTTTTGAGTAAAAATTTACGTGTTATTCAAATATGAATTATATATAACTAAAAATCGAATGTATATAATTAGAAGTAGTCCAGTAACTGAAGACCTAAAAGTACCCAAAGCTGTAAATAAATCCCTACAGTTTTCATTTGTGGCGCAATTCTTAGGTCTTCGTGAATGCTTTCGAGAGAGAAAAGTTTACAACGATTCCGACGTGGGAACCCGCTGAAAATGGCTCCCCAAAGTCCAAAAATTAGTTTCCCGCGAATACCTGCCAAAATATACGAATTAAAGAATTTTTGTTCAGACAAAAAATGAAAATCACCTCGAAATCTACAAAAATGGTCCTTATTATTTTTTTCGCAACACCAATATTTTTCGCAAAAACGGCCGTCGAAAAACCCATAACATTCCACACTGGATAGATAGCCGGAAACGGCTACAAATGCAGATGAGCAAAATAATTTTTATTAAAACGCAAGAAAGATGATGAAGGAAATTTTCCGGGATCATTTAACACTTGCTAAGGTCTCATTATAAAAAAGACATGTTAATAACAAACCATTTTAATATCACTAAATTAATAAGAAACTCTCAAAATATTGTGAAAAACTTTGACAGCTTTTTTTAATATTCTGAAAAAAAAACAGAATAGACCCAAACTCATATGCAATGATAAGTACGGGTTTTCCCATTCCGATGTACTTTGAAGGATTAAAAAATGTACATTGCTGCCCGAGTAATGTTAATGTAACAATTCGTCCGCCCGCTTATAAGTGAATCCTTGAATATAGCGGCATTTTAGCGGTAGAGCGGCAACTGAAATGAGGGGTCTTTGGGTCCCTTTATCTCGAAAACAACCGATTTTTTGAACAAAATTATAGAGACCATTTTTTATTTTACAAGGCGATTTTTATTTTTTCTCTAAACAAAATTATCCAATTCGCAAATTTTGGCAGATATTAGCGGGAAACCCATATTGGGCCTTGAGGAGCCATTTTCAGCCCTTTCCCACCTGTTAATGTTGATAAACTTTTTTTCGCTCGAAAGCATCCCCGAAGACCTCAGAATTGCGCCACAAGGGAAAACTGTACAGATTTATTATAGCTGTGTTCCTTCATTTACTGAACTATAGATTGTAACAGAATCACTTTACTGTTTTACACAATGCAAACGAATACTGTTTTGTTTTAGGTTTTTGACAGGAACTGGCACAAAATTCATTTTGGAGTCTACAGAGATAAAGTAAGTTTGTATGTGGATTGCAAAGAGATGCCGGAACAAACACTGGAACCTCGAGGACAGATCGACATCAATGGAAATATTTCGATTTCAAAATTTGCAAACTCAAAAGAAACTGTTCCAGTAAGTAATAGTTTCTTACCTATTGGTAAGAAATATTTAATACTTATTATGAAATTCACTAGGCTTGAATTTTTATTCTTCCATATCTGACTAAAATAGAAATAGCTTGTCAGTTAATAATTTAAATAAATACATTTTGACCTCATACGTCATACATGTCTTAGCTAATACACAGGCTAATATTTCATTTGTTAAAAAACTGTCCGTTGTGCATCAATATAATTTTTTTACCTTTAATATTACACTTAATAAGCTGATAAACTAGCATTTTTTTAATGCGTTAAGCGCATCATAATTTTTTTTTAAATAAAAGATCAAAAAACGTGTAAACTGGCAAAAATTCAATAAAAATACCAAGTTTATTGTTTATTTTTGGTACTGGCAATTCTGATCTTTTTACCAATTCATTGTAGATGTAAATAAAGATACTTGGACACTGGATGACAAAATAATTCTTTTATTAGAAATAAGTCAATTGATTGGATTAATTGTAAGATGGCTAATGATAATTGTCTCGAAAGTTGCCTCCTCTCCGATTTTGACCAAATTTGGTATACGGGGGTTTTTTGGGGCGCTGATTACGAATGTGAAGGAATATTTTTCGGCAACGTTTTGTTTTCGAGATATTCATCATCAAAGTTTAAAATCAAACTAACCTCATTTTTACTATATTCTCCCTTCTTATTGAACACAATTATTAATTTTTACACTAAAGTGGCACACAATATTTTATAAACACCTTTTAAAACCTTGTATTTTTATTTATTTTACACCTTTTTTCCATTAAATTGCGAACTTTCAAGTTCAAAGGCAGCAGCCATATTTGCTTACAAAATAACTAGTGTATACATGGTTGCGGCCACGTTGGGGCGTGTGAAAGTGAATGTATGCAATTAAATGGGAAAAAAGGCTATAAAATAAAAATAAAAACAAATTTTTAAAAGGTTTGTAAAATATTGTGTGCTAATGTAGTGTAAAAATCAAGAATTCTGTGCAAAAAGGAGGAATAGTGTAAATAAGGTTAGTTTGATTTTTAACTTTGATGACAAATATCTCGAAAACGAAACGTTGACAAAAAATATTCAGATTCGTAATCAGCGCCCCAAAAAACCCCGGTATACCAAATTTGGTCAAAATCGGAGAGGAGGCAACTTTCGAGAAAATTTTCATTTATCAAGTCAAGCTCAACACACAGAATCGTCACCAATTTTTTTAATACTTCAAATAATTTTATTAATGATTTCCCTTAAAAGTAAAATAATGATATTGTTACGGACTTTAAAAATATTTGTTAAGTTAATAGAATTCTAGAAGGTTAGAATTATTTTATTTAGGGTAATAATTTATTTCAAATAAATAACCTTAGTTTTTCCCTGTTTTAACGGCCATTGCGGATTATTCTGAGGGCGTTGGCGATATCCATTTTACACTTTTCTTGCATCCTGTAGTAAAAGAATTCTTTCAGCTTATTCTAGACTTTTCCAGACTTTTCCATTCTTTTCCGCATTACTATAAAAAGCGAGAATGAAGTCCGCACGGGCCAGTTTATTTTTGACTTTCGAAGAGAGTAGAAGTTGACAGGCAGTTAAAGGTTAAACAGTTGTCATAATTACTTTACGTTGAATTGTTACCATAGAAACGTTTGTGAACCTGATTTCCATTAAAAAGGTGTAAAACCAGGATCCGTGTTTTTTACGGGCTGTTACGGAACAATATTAAAAAACAATTAAAAAGATTCAATTGGTAGTTTTTTTTAATTAAAAGTTATATATATTGTAAGTATTTCTTGCATTTTTCAGAAAATTAATAGTTAAAAAATTTTTTTTGGAGTTTTATTTACATTAAATAATTTAATCAATTACATCTATTAATTTAATTTAAAATTAAATTTGATTCAAAATTGATAATTTTCAATCAAATAACTTAACCCCTGTTGACCCAACAGGCCATCCCTGCAACTTCCCGCTAATTTCAAATTAACTAATAAATTTCACGGGAATTTTTCTAGTGACATAAGAAAGCCTCTCAATTTTGCTCAGAATTTTTAAAAGATGTGGAGTGGTCCAAATATAAGAAAAACCCCAAAAATATCGATATAATAATTTTTGGTCAGTCTTGCATCAGACGCTCCCCTCCGATGTATTTAATTTCTACGGGAATTTTTCTAATGGGACAAAGAGCCTCCTCAATTTCATGCAGTATTTTTAAAAAGTGTAAAGTGGTCCAATAAAAAAAAACAGTAAATATCGATATAATGATCCGGGATTGGGGTTAGTTGTGGTTAGTACAAGATGTGGATGTACAAGAAAGACTCCCGAATTTACCCAAAATTTTTGAAAGGTGTGAAGTAGTTCAAATATAAAAAACGAACGAATCACCAATTTTGACATGTTTGGAGGCGATCGACGTGTTTTTTTTTTGTGGTTAGAGCTAATCTTTTTAAAAATTTTATTTTTGGAATTTCTCAAAATGTACCGGTCGAAATCGTCCCGAATAGTTTAGAAAATTTAAGTTTGTTGAAGGCGAAATTTGGGATTTGACGTTAAAATTTAAAATATGACCGAATTCACAAAGTAAGTGGAAATAGAGGATTTACTTTTAAAAGTCCCATTTATACCTGGGGAGGTACCTAAAAAAAATTAACTTTTCTTCGCAAATTTCAAAATGATTTTTTTTAATCAAAGTGTTTTTGATATTAATAGAAAATTTTAAATATCCTAGAAATGCCAAAGAAAATAAAGTTACTTCTGTAAATTTTGTCTTTTAAACAGTTACTACGTAAGGTACAAAGTGTTTTAAAATTAAATTTATTTTGTAATTTAAAAACCACTAACAGGTAATGTTTTGTTGCATATTAAAGAATAAAGGTTTTAGCCCGGGGTACTTTTTAATAAGTTTTTCATTAATTTTTAACTTTTTTTTTTCGTTTTAAGGAGTAGAGTTGAATTAAATAAAAACGGTAATAATTAGTCAGTATCATAATAAAAAAATATTTAGCTTATAGTAAGTGACTTCTAAATGCGTAGAAGAAAAAAATGAATTCCACTATTTTAGAGTATCCTAATAAAGACATATAGTTGTACTTATAGAAAGTTTGTTGCAAAAACACAAATATTTATCATGATCAAAACAAATTATCACTTTTTTCACCGCTGTCATCCTTTTTGAAGACGATGACATTTGGCAACGTTGGTAGTAGTAAGGTTCACTCAAAAAAGCATTAAAAAATTATGTAGTTAGTGCGCTATTGCCAGTGTCAAACCAGTGTTGGCAGATATCTATAACGGAAAAACAACTGTACTGAATGGTTTACCTTGTTGACAAACATTTTCAATGTATTCCTATACGTCTTGGAGGCTCACTCAAATCACTGGAGCCAATATGGGCAACAACATACATATCATTAGAAGTACGAATTGCTATCTTAACCAAAATAGCTACACGCTTTACTAAGCTGCTAGTAAATTTTTGTTATTTACACAATATTTATTCAATATCAAAATTTGTTTAATTAAACTGAAACCAAATAAAAACATGATTAACAACCACAATTGCGATTGCAGTAATTTTTTTGCGTGGTTGTGGCGAAAATGGGCGAGATCTGATAACAACGAGGGAGAGGGTGAATTAGAAAAAAAAAGCGAAATCCTGCGAGCTGTGGCAAAGCTGCATAAAACCGTGCAAAGTCGACACTTGCGCGTATCATCAATTCTAAGTTCCGAAACCGTTTCGCTGCGCTACAAAAACCACAGGTTGGAACAAACCTAAAGTTATATAAATAGGTAACTTTTTTAATGCCTATACTTTTGTTAAAATGTTTATTTTTTTAGATTGATTTACAATGGATGTTAATGAGTTGTGATCCTACAAAACCTCAAAGGGAAAAATGTCCAGAAATACCATCTGTAAGTACTGTCGATTTTAGTTATTTCCTTTTTTTTTTAATATGAGGAAAAAACAAATATGCCCCTTCTCCCCCTGTTGTGGATAACTGTATACACAAGAGGCTACTGTTTGTAGTTTTTCCTACTTAATAAAAAAAAATGATAATTAAGAAGTACAAAAATAACATTTAATTAAGTGGAACTGCAAGTGTAACTGATAAAAATATTAAAAATTTATTAATCGGTAAATTGTCTCTTCAAATATCGTATTTTTTTTAAAGTTTTATTTTAAATTTCTACACGCTTTTTACCCTTTTAAGAAACTGCAAAATTTATGTATATTAAAAATAAAGCCGTTTGGAAAATTATTGCGTAAAACTTCTTCGCGCATTATACTCGTGGAATATGAACCCAAACGCCCGCGAATATGATGCGCGAATCAACAAGGAAACATGCAAGGCATTGTTTTATATTTTTTAATAAAATTGACTGCTCTCAATTTATCGCGAAACTAGTCTGTGTTTCCTGACCCTGTAACGTCTTCGCGCATCGTAATCTGGGGGTCTAGACAGCTTACACAAGGCGAGATTTGCGCCTGAGAAAGTTTCACGCAATGTCATGCCGCCTTACACTCTTGAAATTTTATGAAGGAGCTATATCCTAAAGGTCGGTTACATACTTTATAAGCATCTTCTTGATTACATTTATAATTTTTTTTAGTATGGAACATCTAGGCCTATTCAGCCATTGGAAGAAATTCCACCAGTGGTTTTACCTGCTCCAACCCCCTCGGGTCCAGGACATTCATGTGATGTAGTATGTCCAAGAGGGCCACCCGGTTACAATGGGACAGATGTAAGTTAAATACTCCTTATTTAAATTTAATATTGACAATTTTATCCATGGATTAAGACATATTTAGCTCTTTAATAATTTTTTTCCTTCATTTTGATAGAAATCGCTGTTAATATTTGTGGATATTCGCCTTTTTAGATTTTTTTGTCCGTTACTGTGGCATTAAAATGTTTATATTTGTTACAATTTTTATCAAGCTCTACTATGGTGCAAAAAATGCACTGGCAGTGAAATACCTATAAAAAACCTCAAATTAGCATCAAAATATTTTTTTTATATTAATATTTAAGAAAAGAAAACATTGGCCTTAGTTTTCTTAAAAATGACGTAAATACATTTTTTTAAAGAAATATTACTTTTTTTACAGTCAGGCAAAATTTTTAATAGATGAAACATTTTTAGAAATTATTTTAAGGTATATCTGAACTTTTATTATTTTAAAGTAAAATTATTTTGTAACCTTTTAGGGTGTACTTAATTTTTACAATATTTACGGAATTAACCTAATTTTTACTTAATTTTGTTTCAAATAAAGCTCTTATATTAGGTAAGTGAGTAAATACTTTTTTACGATAGCAACGAGTAAAATGGTCAAACTTAAACAAAGTTGGTCGTTTGATTTTAAACAGTTTATAAATAATAAAGCTCTGAATAAGGCTATATGCAGCAAAAATTAGTAAAAATTAGGATCAATTTATACAAAAAGATTTAAAATTAATATAACTGCAGGAAATGAAACTCACTGACCTGTTAAAACAGCAAATTCCTGTATAACATTGGAAAACATACTTGCGTTTATAAATTTATTATTTCTTAAATATTTCAATTAAAATTCCCAAAGTGTATACATAAACTTTCCAAAATAAGTATGTTTTTAAGAGTTATGAATAAGCGATATCAAAGACAATTATAGTTCACTATCACTATAGACGCACAAAGCAATGCTAAATTTTTGGTAATCAGGAGAAAATACGTTGACACGCTGCTTTAAAAAGTTGTCAACAGTTAACACTGTTGCCAAAGCTATAATAATGGTCCCAATAATTATTTATTTTTGTGGGAAATAGGCCAAGCTTCTTATAATAATAATATTTTAAACATTTTTTTGCTGTTTAAAAATGCAATTTTAATTATATAAATTTTTACTTTGGATGTATATATGTTTTTGTATGACTGTCTGTTTAAAATTAAACATGAGGCTTCCTAATTTGACAAGAAAATTTTATGAAAAGAATGAACACTTTGTTAAAGGCCAGTTCAGTGGATGGAAGTAAGAAAAACTATACTATTGACAAATATTTCTAGACATTTTTATAAATACACCTGAAAAACATCAGTAAGTATACAGATTTTAATGTCTTATTATTACCACTATAGAAAAACCAGAGCAGAAACAACAACACGATTTGCAAGACATCAAATAAAAATTAAAGGTATTATTTAACTCTGAAGAGTTGGTCATTAATCATTGTAAAAATTTACATAATTAAAATATTATTATTATACAGCAAAAAATAAATTTAATTATCTGTATTACGAATTTGGGCTATTTCCCACAAAAATAATTTCTAATCACTGTTTCCATTGTTAGAGCTTTAGCAACAGTGTTCGTTTATATAGCAGCGTGTGAACGTATTTTCTCCGGATGGCATATTCAGTAACAGCAGACGTGCTAAATTTCCGAATTTCTCCGAATCGGCAAATACAGTAACGGCAGACGGTTTAGGTCTAGAACGTCTGCGGTTTCTTACCTTCAGATTATTTTCAATTAGAAAAGACTGAGGTTAAAAACATAATAATGAGGAAAAAATACCTTTTTGATTATGTCATAGATATATAATTGATTAAAAAATAACAAACCACCGTTAACTTCTCACCCACGCCTTTATTTCTATTAAATCATTCTTGTACATGTAGAGAATGGCGTGCTTTAGACTTTTTTTGGCAAGCTTTTAATTTTTTTCCCTGCTGACAAATATTTTTTGCCACCCAACGCCGATTTTCTTCTAGTTGCACTTGTTGGCTACACATTTATCATTTTCCCATTTTGTATACCTAGACGTTTTAATTTGGGAGTTTTTTCATAATACTTAAGGAGATTTATGCAACACTGGTATAAAGAAATTATTACTTTTAAATTTCTTGTTAATTATAGTTATTTGGTAACAAATCAATTTTTGTACATTAGCTAACACGTAAAAATGGTAACACGACTCAGTATGTAGTATGTACATAATATAACTGTGTCAAGTCGAAACCACGGCCGCGAAATCCGAAAAGAGCCGAAGCGCCGCTGGAAGTCTAGCACGTCTGCTGTTACTGAATATGCCTCCGGATGGACGCTCGCTCCAGTAAGGTAAAACCTATTAGCAAAAATGTGGCATTGTTTTGTGGGTCTATAGTAAAACTACAATTGTCTTTGGCGATATTTTATGTCAATATTATTTTAATTGCAATAGTATTTTTGCAACTAAACCACTTTGTTTAAAGAAGTGATATATAAATATAAATGTCTAGATTTTTATGCAGTGTAAAATATAAAAGACTTTAAAATTTCTAAGAACATTTTAACTAGCTACGTATAATACTATCAAAAATCTTTTAATTTTTAACTTTATTCTAATAAAAGGGCATACCAGGAGAACGAGGACCACCTGGACCACAAGGTTTTCCCGGTTTACAAGGACCTAGAGGCGAAAGAGGAGAATTTGGCAGACCTGGCTACCCCGTAGGTTTGCGTGACTAGATAACCCAGTGTATAATAATATTTTAAATGGTTGAAATGAAAACAAAAAATATATTTTTATATTATTCAGATAATTTGACGTTGTGATTAAAAGTAAATAGTAAATACCATAATACTTTTGGTTGTATTTTTTTATAAAATGAAGTTGGTAGAGCGTTCGGCTTTATAGGGACCATAGATTAAATCTTGTCCAGGTAAGCTTTTTTTAAAAATATCTTTGTATTTGTTTTTATTTTAACCATTAACCGCAATTACTAACGCAAACCTAAAAACATTTGCAATTAAAAACTAAACCCACAAAAGAAGCAGAGCAGTAAAGAAAGTTCCAGATTATGACTGACACATAGTTGTTTCTATCTACAGCCTTACATTATTT
>JAHBCN010006109.1:0-50853 GCA_019359885.1 Listronotus oregonensis | reverse complement strand
TGTCTATTAAAAAAAATTACTGAAAAAAAAAAATTTTTAAAAAATATTTTCACCTTCCTTGTAACCTATAAGTTAGCCACCCAACTTTTTTTCTTATGGATTTTATCGTTTTTTTTTTTATTTCAAAGTTGTCGGATAGACCGACAACTTTAAAATAAACTCCGCTTGTTTATTCAAACATTAAATTTTATTTTTTAGACCTTTTTATACAGCATCTATATGACCTACGTTGCTATTTGATAAAAAAACAATTAAGGTATAGCTAAGAGACTAAGGAGTTCGAGCTGGTTGCAAAAATTTTAAAGATATTAATTTTACAAATCAGTTTTTGTGTTTATCCTTTTGCTATAACGTTCCACATGGAAAGTTTAAATTTATCAATAATTTTAAACATCTCTGTATTTACCTTTCATATTATTATATGACGCCCAATTACATAATTTTCCTTTTTGTTGTTCACATAAAAGTTTTATTTAACAAAAAACTTAATAAAATAAAAATTATTTGGCTTTTCTCCAAAATAAAGATGTATTATTTTTTAAAAAGTATACTTTTTTTATAGATTATTATGGAGAGCTAGTCTGCTCTCGCAATAATAGTAACAAAAAACATGAAAAGACATAAAATGGTTTAATTCTTTATAAAATTGATTTGTTTTAAGTACTTTAATAAAATAATTATTTTTATGAAATTAGAATAGAAAATAAACTTACTTGAAAACATTGGCAACCCGTTATAAGATATATATGTTATTTCAAACTTATTGGTTATCGACGGACGGGTGTAGCACATAAAAATTTAATGTTAAATTGTAATTTAAAACAATAACTATTATTCACCTTATCAAAACGACAACGCTGCGTAGCTTCGGCCAGATATAGAAATAAAATATTTCATTTAAATTTAATTGTCCAACAAAAAGTCTTCATACAAAGGATCTGTGCGTCTTTAGTGAACACTATAATTGTATTTAGTTTACCCTAATCAAAAAGTAAAGGTTATTCGGAAAAAATAAAAAAATAGATAGGGTGTTCTGTTTAAACAAACAAACCTGATTTTCTTGGTTCAATTTTCAATTGTCATTTGTTTCTATTTTTAATAAATTCAGGGTGATGGGAAAGCGTTAATCGGTACGCCTCCGCACATAAGTAGTTGCCGAGAAACTCTGCTATCGACTAAATATAAACTGAAAACCAATAGGTGCAAATTAAGGTTTGGACGTCCTGTAAAATGATTATTGCTAAATAAGATACTAAGAAAAAGAATAACACAAGTTTTATTTACAATAAAATATACTTATAAGTACTACACCACAAAATGTTATGTGATACGCCAATGGGCGTATCAGTAATTTAATTCAATTATAAACCTTGCTAAATTATGAAGTTTCTAAAAAGTAAAAAAAAAAATTTTTCCCCAAAAAATTTTTTGAATTAAGTTACTCTAAAAATAAAAAAAGAAAGGAAAAGTTCGAAACTACCCTGTTTTAATAGGCACTGATAGCCTTTATTAATTTGTCAAGAATTCAGAAATGTATAATATAATTTATTACCTACTGACAATATAGTTTTTTATCAAAGACTTAAATTTATAAAAATGTAGAAAAAAGTTAAAAATTTACTCAAAAAATCGGAGAAAAATTTACTTAGCAAAGAAATGTATTTAAATTTCACTAGAAACCCGACGTGGGGTCTCCTTTGTTTGGTTATTTAGATTGGTAAAGATGCATTTTCAAGGATTATGAAATTTATTAGTTGTCACGATTATAAAGGGAAATTTACTGATAAAAAATAGATTTTATTATTTTATTAGGATTTAAAAAAAAATGTTAGAGTTCTTTGGGCTATGGAAAACTAGCAATCATGTTGCTAGATGTGTTTCTGCAAAACAGGGAAACCTAAAACTTTGTATTTACCATATTTTGATATTGGGTAAAATAAAGAGTATACCAGATACCGGTTTATATAAACCATGGACTCTATACTAAGAACTATTTAAACATTGTTATTTTTATTATTTTTAGAGTATCGACAAAACAGTAGCAAAAAAGTAATGAGTAAGTTGTGTATCTTACCAAAATACTTACGTAAAATAATGGTCAAGTTTCTATCAACAAATATCGGCCTTCTAAATTACTGAGATCTTAAATTAGTTTTGTCCACAATTTTGTTTCACTTTTTTTCGACTTGGAATTTTTTATTACTGATCTGTCTATTTTAATAAATAATCTTTCTTTAGTAATACAGACATGTTTTTTTTTAATAATACAGACCTATCAGTCAAAAACTTACCATGTTACTAAAGAGCAGAACAAAATTATTGACAGAACTTTGTCTAATTTTAGCTCTTAGTAATAAATTTAAAAATTTAAAAAAAATTTCCCCCAAAAAAAAAATAGTCCTTTCCCCATGAAACCCAAAAAGAAAATTAAGCCCCAACGTGGGGGTCAACCCCGACCCGGTTAAAGGGTCTTCTCTAACTGAGCTACCGGGCTTTTAAATTTTGCTAAATATTTTTAAGAAATTAAAATTTTAAAAATTTTATTTTCAAAAATTATTTCCATTTGGACCCAACAATTTTCATTTCAACTTTCGGCGAAGATTGGGAAAACCACATGGGAATTTAAAAAGTGTCAGATTTGAACAAAAAAACCCACTTTTTTTGGGTTTAAAACCTCGGAACAAAATAACTTCTCAATTTCCAATTTCGAGAAACTCAAAATTAATTTAAAATGCCTTTTTTCTTTTCAATTTTAGGATTTTAGGTTCAGTGTTTTCTGTCTTATAACGGATAAATTTTTGTTTTCATCGGGCCTGTGGCGGAAAGCGCGTCGCTGGATCGAGATTCAGGTTCGAATCCTGGCAGATCTCAACTTTTTTTCTTTTAAAATAATACTTGCATCATCATTATTATTTTTTAATAAAAATTAAAAGAGATAATTTTGAAATTTTTAAATAATTTAAAATACGGATTTTAACAAATGGTAACATCTAATATAAGTAGGTATATAAAAAAATCTTTAAAGAAAGTACTTTGTAGAAGACTTTTTTTCCCAAAAAACACACAACTTTAATATAAGACATTTTTTTATCTTTAACAAAAATTTTAATTTTATTTTTGGAATTTTTTTTAAGTTTTGAAAAAATTTTCGTGTTATTCAAATATGAATTATATATAACTAAAAATCAAGTAATATAATTAGAAATGTCATAACGAAGACCTAAAGTACCCAAGCTGTAAATAAATCCGGGTTTTATTTGTGGCGAATTCTTAGGTCTTCGTGAATGCTTTTAGAGAAAAGTTTTCAACGATTCCGACGTGGGAACCCGCTGAAAATGGCTCCCCCAAAGGGAAAAAAATTTGTTTCCGCGAATACCCGCCAAAATATACGTTAAAAATTTTTTTTTCAGACAAAAAATAAAATCACCTCGAAATCTACAAAAATGGGCCTTATTATTTTTAACACCAATATTTTTTCCAAAACGGCGTCAAAAACCCCTAACATTCCCCACTGGATGATAGCCGGAAACGGCTACAAATGCAGATGGCAAAATAATTTTTATTAAAAACCCAAAAAAGATAGAAAGGGAAAATTTTTCCGGGGTCATTTCACTTGCTAAGGTCTCATTATAAAAAACATTTAATAACAACCATTTTAATATCCCCTAAATTAATAAAAAAACTCTCAAAATATTGTGAAAAACTTTGCACTTTTTTTTAAAATTCTGAAAAAAAAAACAGAATAGCCCAAACTCATATGCAATGTAAATCAGGTTTCCCTTTCCCCGTTACTTTGAAGGATTAAAAAATGCTTTTGCCCGAGTAATGTAACATTTGTCCGCCATATAAGTAAATCCTTGATATGCGGCTTTTTGCGGTAGAGCGGGCTGAAGGGGGGGTTTTTTGGGTCCCTTTATCTCAAAACACCGATTTTTGAACAAAATTATAGAGACCTTTTTTTATTTAAAAGGCATTTTATTTTTTTCTAACAAAATTTCAATTCCAAATTTTGGCAGATATTCCCCCGGGAAACCCTTTTGGGCCCCCGGGAAACATTTCAGCCTTTCCACCTGTTTTTTGTTTTTTTTCGCTCAAGCACCCCAAAAATTTCGGGTGCGCCACAAAAATTACATTTTTATTAATGCTGTGTTATTCTTTTACTGAACTATAGATTGTAACGAATCACTTTCTTTTTACACAATGCAAACGAATACTTTTTTTGTTTTAGGTTTTGACGGGAACTCCCAAAAATTCATTTGGAGTCTACAGAATAAAAAGTTTGGGATGGGATTGCAAGAGATGCGGAAAAAAACCTGGAACCTCGAGGACGATGACATCAAGGGAAATTTTATTTCAAAATTTGCAAACTAAAAAAACTTTTCCCAGTAAGAAATAGTTTCTTACCTGATAAGAAAGATTTAATACTTATTATAAATTCACTAGGCAAATTTTTATTCTTCCATATCTGACTAAAAGAAAAAAGCTTGCAGTTAATAATTTAAATAAATAATTTTGACCCCCATACATCAACATGTCTTGGCAAATAACAGGCTAATATTTCTTTTTGTTAAAAAACTGCCCGTTGTGTAAAATTTTTTTTATTTTAATTTACCTTAAATTTGGGCATTTTTAATGCTTAAGCCATCTTTTTTTTTTTTAAAAAAAAAAATAAAAAAAACGTGTAAACGGCAAAAATTCAAAAAAAATACCAAGTTTATTGTTTATTTTTAGTACTGGAAAATCTGATCTTTTCCAATTCATTTGATTAAATAAAGATACTTGGACACTGGATGACAAAATAATTTTTTATTAGAAATAAGTCAATTATTGGATTAATTGTAAGATGGCTAATGATAATTGTCTCGAAATTCCTCCTCTCCGATTTTGCCCAAAATTTTGGGTATGGGGGGTTTTTTGGGGGCGCTGATTACGAATGTGAAGGAATTTTTTTCAAAACTTTTTTTTCCAGATATTCATATCAAATTTTAAATCAAATAACCTCATTTTTACTATATTCCCCTTCTTTTAAAACCCAAATTATTAATTTTACACTAAAGTCCCCAAATATTTTATAAACACCTTTTAAAACCTTGTATTTTTATTTATTTTACACTTTTCCATTATGGAACTTTCAAGTTAAAAGCACCATATTTGTTTACAAAATAACTAGTTATACATGGTTGGGGCCCCTTGGGGGTTGAGTGAAATTTTCATTAAAAGGGGAAAAAAAAAACTATAAAAAAAAAATAAAAAAAAATTTTAAAGGTTTTTAAAAAATTTTGCATGTATTAAAAATCAAAAAATTTTACCGGGGGGAATAGATAAAAAGGGTTAGTTTGATTTTTAACGATAAAATATCTCGAAAACAGAACTACAAAAAATATTTAGATTCGTAATCAGCGCAAGCCCCTATAAAAATTTATCCCAAAAACGGAAGGAACTTTCGAAGAAAAATTTTATTTATCAAGTCAAGCTCACCAAGAATGTACCAATTTTTTTTAATTAAATAAAATTTTTTGATTTCCTTAAAATAAAATAATGATATTTTACGGACTTTAAAAATATTTTTAAGTTAATAAATTCCCAGAAGGTTAAAATTATTTTATTAGGTTTAAAAATTTATTTCAAATAAATAACCTTGTTTTTTCCCCTTTTTTAAAAATTTCAGGGTTATTCTTTAGGGGGTTTGGGGATATCATTTACTTTTCTTGCATCCTTTGAAAAATTCTTTCAGCTTTTCTAACTTTTAACTTTTCCCTTCTTTCCGCATTATATAAAAGCCGGGAAGGAAGTACAGGCCCGTTTTTTTTGCTTTGAAGAGAGAAGAAAGTTGGGGCGGGTTTAAAGTTAAACATTTATAAATTTTTACTTGAATTTTTACCATAGAAATTTTGAACCTGATTTCCATTAAAAAGGGGTTAAACCAGGATCCGTTTTTTACAGGCTGTTACGGTTTTTTAAAAAAAAAATTAAAAAATTCAATTATTATTTTTTTAAAATTAAAAATTATATATTTTTAGTTATTTTTTTTTTTTCAGAAAATTAATAATTAAAAAATTTTTTGGAGTTTTATTTACATTAAATAATTTATAATTACATTTAATAATTTAATTTTAAAAAATTTAAAATTTTAAATTTAAAATTGATAATTTCAAAACAAATAACTTAACCCCCTTTAAACAGGCCATCCCTCAACTTCCCTTTTAAATTTTAAATTAACTAATAAATTTCAGGGATTTTTCTAATTACATAAAAAGCCTTCTCAATTTTTTCTCAAATTTTTTTAAAAGATGTGGATGGTCCAAATATAAGAAAAACCCCAAAATATCGTATAATAATTTTGGGTCAGTCTTGCATCGGACGCTCCCTCGATGTATTAATTTCTACGGGAATTTTCTAATGGGAAAAAAAGGCCCTTTCTCAATTTCATGAAAAAAAGTGTAAAGTGGCCCAATAAAAAAACAGTAAATATCATTAAGATCCGGGTTAGGATTAAAGTTGATTTTAAAAGAGTGGATGTACAAGAAAAGACTCCCGAATTTAAAAATTTTTAAAAGGGTGTAAGTAGTTCAAATATAAAAACGAACAATCACCAATTTTGACATGTTTGAGGCGATCCGCTTTTTTTTTGTGGTTAGGCTATCTTTTAAAAATTATTTTTGGAATTTCTCAAAATTCCGGTCAAATCTCCCGAATAGTTTGAAAATTTAAGTTTGTTAAACGAAATTTGATTGACTTAAAATTTAAAATATGACCGAATTCAAAAATAAGGGGAAATAAATTTAAATTTTAAAATCCCATTTATACCTGGGGGGATAAAAAAATTCTTTTCTTAAAAATTTCAATATTTTTAATCAAGTTTTTTAAATGAAAATTTTAAATATCCTAGAAATGCCAAAGAAATAAATTACTTCTTAAATTTTGGCTTTTAAAAAGTTACTAAAAAAAAAAGGTAAAAAGTTTTTAAATTAAATTTATTTTTGTAATTTAAAAACCACAAAATAAATTTTTTTGCATATTAAAAAAGGGTTTTTCCCCGGGACTTTTAATAAGTTTTCATTAATTTTTTTTTTTTTCTTTTAAGGAGTGGGGTTAAATAAATAAAAACTTTAATTTATTAGTCAGTATCATAATAAAAAATATTTAGCTTATGGTAAGTGACTTCTAAATGCGTAGAAGAAAAAATGAATTCCACTTTTTTTAGAGTATCCTAATAAAGACATATAGTTTTTCTTATAGAAAAGTTTGCGAAACACAAAATTTATCGGGATCAAAACAATTTATCACTTTTTCTCCCCTTTGTCATTTTTTTGAGACGATGACATTTGGCAACGTTGGTAGTAGTAAGGTTCATAAAAAACATTAAAAATGATGTAGTTAGTGCGCTATTGCCGGTGTCAAACCAGTGTTGTAGATATCTATAACGGAAAAAAACTGTACTGAATGGTTTTGTTGAAAAACATTTTCAATGTATTCCTATACGTCTTAGGCCCCACTCAAATCATAGAGCCAATATGGGCAACAACATACATATCATTAAGTACTAGTTCTATCTTAACCAAAATAGCTACCCCTTTACTAAGCTGCTAGTAATTTTTGTTATTTACACAATATTTATTCAATATCAAAATTTTAATAAACTGAAACCAAATAAACATGATTAACGACCACAATTGCGATAGCGAATTTTTTTGCGTGGTTGTGGCGAAAATGAGCGAGATCTGATAACAACGAGCGAGAGGGTGAATTAGAAAAAAAAGCTGGAAATCCTGCGAGCTGGCAAAGCTGCATAAAACCGTGCAAAGTCGACACTTGCGCGTATCATCAATTCTAAGTTCCGAAACCGTTTCGGGCGCTACAAAAACCACAGGCTGGAACAAACCTAAAGTTATATAAATGGTAACTTTTTTAAATGCCTATACTTTTTTAAAATGTTTTTATTTTTTAGATTGATTTACAATGGATGTTAATGAGTTGTGATCCTACAAAACCTCAAAGGGAAAAATGTCCAGAAATACCATCTGTAAGTACTGTCGATTTTAGTTATTTCCCTTTTTTTAATATGAGGAAAAAACAAATATGCCCCTTCTCCCCCTGTTGTGGATAACTCTATGCACAAGAGGCTACTGTTTGTAGTTTTTCCTACTTAATAAAAAAAAATGATAATTAAGAATTCCAAAGTAACATTTAATTAAGTGGAACTGCAAGTGTAATATTAAAAATTTATTAATCGGTAAATTGTCTCTTCAAATATCGTATTTTTTTAAAGTTTTATTTTAAATTTCTACACGCTTTTTACCCTTTTAAGAAACTGCAAAATTTGTGTATATTAAAAATGAAGCCGTTTGGAAAATTATTGTAAAACTTCTTCGCGCATTATACTCGTGAAATATGACCCCAAACCCCGGGAAAATGATGCCGAATCAACAAAGAACATGCAAGGCATTGTTTTATATTTTTTAATAAAATTGACTGCTCAATTTATCGGAACAGTCTTGTTTCCTGACCCTGTAACGTCTTCGCGCATCGTGATCTGGGGGTCTAACAGCTTACCCAAGGCGAGATTTGCCCGGAAAGTTTCACGCAATGTCATGCCGCCTTCACATATTTCTCTTGAAATTTATGAAGGAGCTATATCCTAAAGGTCGGTTACATACTTTATAAGCATCTTCTTGATTACATTTATAATTTTTTTAGTATGGAACATCTAGGCCTATTCACCATTGGAAGAAATTCCACCAGTGGTTTTACCTGCTCCAACCCCCTCGGGTCCAGGACCTTCATGTGATGTAGTATGTCAAGAGGGCCACCGGTTACAATGGGAAGATGTAAGTTAAATACTCCTTATTTAAATTTAATATTGACAATTTTATCATGGTTAGGACATATTTAGCTCTTTAATAATTTTTTTCCTTCATTTTGATAGAAATCGCTGTTAATATTGTGGATATTCGCCTTTTTAGATTTTTTGTCCGTTACTGTGGCATTAAAATGTTTATATTTGTTCTAATTTTTATCAAGCTCTACTATGGTGCAAAAAATGCACTTTAAGGCAGTGAAAACCTATAAAAAAACCTCAAATTAGCATCAAAACATTTTTTATATTAATATTTAATGGCCTTATTTTCTTAAAAATGACGTAAATACAATTTTTAAAAAATATTACTTTTTTCCAGTCAGGCAAAATTTTTAATAGATGAAACATTTTAGAAATTATTTTAAGGTATATCTAAACTTTATTATTTTAAAGTAAAATTCTTTGTAACCTTTTAGGTGTACTTAATTTTTACAATATTTACGGAATTAACCTAATTTTTACTTAATTTTGTTTCAAATAAAGCTCTTATATTAGGTAAGTGAGTAAATACTTATTTACGATAGCAACAAGTAAAATGGTCAAACTTAAACAAAGTTGGTCGTTTGATTTTAAACAGTTTATAAATAATAAAGCTCTGAATAAGGCTATATGCAGCAAAAATTAGTAAAAATTAGGATCAATTTATACAAAAAGATTTAAAATTAATATAACTGCAGGAAATGAAACTCACTGACCTGTTAAAACAGCAAATTCCTGTATAACATTGGAAAACATACTTGCGTTTATAAATTTATTATTTCTTAAATATTTCAATTAAAATTCCCAAAGTGTATACATAAACTTTCCAAAATAAGTATGTTTTTAAGAGTTATGAATAAGCGATATCAAAGACAATTATAGTTCACTATAGACGCACAAAGCAATGCTAAATTTTTGGTAATCAGGAGAAAATACGTTGTCAACAGTTAACACTGTTGCCAAAGCTATAATAATGGTCCCAATAATTATTTATTTTTGTGGGAAATAGGCCAAGCTTCTTATAATAATAATATTTTAAACATTTTTTTGCTGTTTAAAAATGCAATTTTAATTATATAAATTTTTACTTTGGATGTATATATGTTTTTGTATGACTGTCTGTTTAAAATTAAACATGAGGCCTCCTAATTTGACAAGAAAATTTTATGAAAAGAATGAACACTTTGTTAAAGGCCAGTTCAGTGGATGGAAGTAAGAAAAACTATACTATTGACAAATATTTCTAGACATTTTTATAAATACACCTGAAAAACATCAGTAAGTATACAGATTTTAATGTCTTATTATTACCACTATAGAAAAAACCCAGAGCAGAAACAACAACACGATTTGCAAGACATCAAATAAAAATTAAAGGTATTTAACTCTGAAGAGTTGGTCATTAATCGATTGTAAAAATTTACATAATTAAAATATTATTATTATACAGCAAAAAATAAATTTAATTATCTGTATTACGAATTTGGGCTATTTCCCACAAAAATAATTTCTAATCACTGTTTCCATTGTTAAAGCTTTAGCAACAGTGTTCGTTTATATAGCAGCATGTGAACGTATTCTCCGGATGGCATATTCAGTAACAGCAGACGTGCTAAATTTCCGAATTTCTCCGAATCGGCAAATACAGTAACGGCAGACGGTTTAGGTCTAGAACGTCTGCGGTTTCTTACCTTCAGATTATTTTCAATTAGAAAAGACTGAGGTTAAAAACATAATAATGTATTTAATACTGAGGAAAAAAATACCTTTTTGATTATGTCATAGATCTATAATTGATTAAAAAATAACAAACCACCGTTAACTTCTCACCCACGCCTTTATTTCTATTAAATCATTCTTGTACTTGTAGATAATGGGGTGCTTTAGACTTTTTTTGGCAAGCTTTTAATTTTTTTCCCTGCTGACAAATATTTTTTGCCACCCAACGCCGATTTTCTTCTAGTTGCACTTGTTGGCTACACATTTATCATTTTCCCATTTTGTATACCTAGACGTTTTAATTTGGGAGTTTTTTCATGATACTTAAAGAGATTTATGCGACCCTGATATAAAGAAATTATTACTTTTAAATTTCTTGTTAATTATAGTTATTTGGTAACAAATCAATTTTTGTACATTAGCTAACACGTAAAAATGGTAACACGACTCAGTATGTAGTATGTACAGAATATAACTGTGTCAAGTCGAAACCACGGCCGCGAAATCCGAAAAGAGCCGAAGGGCCGCTGGAAGTCTAGCACGTCTGCTGTTACTGAATATGCCTCCGGATGGACGCTCGCTCCAGTAAGGTAAAACCTATTAGCAAAAATGTGGCACTGTTTTGTGGGTCTACAGTAAAACTACAATTGTCTTTGGCGATATTTTATGTCAATATTATTTTAATTGCAATAGTATTTTTGCAACTAAACCACTTTGTTTAAAGAAGTGATAGATAAATATAAATGTCTAGATTTTTATGCAGTGTAAAATATAAAAGACTTTAAAATTTCTAAAAACATTTTAACTAGCTACGTATAATACTATCAAAAATCTTTTAATTTTTAACTTTATTCTAATAAAAGGGCATACCAGGAGAAAGAGGACCACCTGGACCACAAGGTTTTCCCGGTTTACAAGGACCTAGAGGCGAAAGAGGAGAATTTGGCAGACCTGGCTACCCCGTAGGTTTGCGTGACTAGATAACCCAGTGTATAATAATATTTTAAATGGTTGAAATGAAAACAAAAAATATATTTTTATATTATTCAGATAATTTGACGTTGTGATTAAAAGTAAATAGTAAAAAAACCATAATACTTTTGGTTGTATTTTTTTACAAAATGAAGTTGGTAGAGCGTTCGGCTTTATAGGGACCATAGATTAAATCTTGTCCAAGGTGAAGCTTTTTTTAATTTTAAAAATATCTTTGTATTTGTTTTTATTTTAACCATTAACCGCAATTTACTAACGCAAACCTAAAAACATTTGCAATTAAAAACTAGGTACAGCGCCGACAAAAGAAGCAGAGCAGTAAAGAAAGTTCCAGATTATGACTGACACATAGTTGTTTCTATCTACAGCCTTACATTATTTGATAAGCTTCGCTTTATTTACTAATATACTGTAAATGATAACATTCCTAGGGTAGTCGTGGATCAAGAGGTTTTAAAGGTGATATGGGCGTTCCTGGACAATAGGACCAAAGGGGCCAAGAGGACTTTCAGGACCAAGAGTAGGTTAACATTTTTAATCCAATGTATTTATTTATATATATATATATATATATATATATATATATATATATATATATATATATATATATATATATATATATATATATATATATATATATGTTATATAGAGAGTGGTTCAACGAAAAGTATGCACCTAGCTTTTCTCCTTTTTTTGTAATTTAATGCAAAAATAATCGGACACGTGAATTTTGCTTTTAAGGAGAACACATTTTTTACCTGTGCCTTAAACCCTTTAGAGAGAGTAACAACCCTAAATTTTAAATGGAAAGTGGGGTCGAGTGATATATTATTTGAAAGGGCACAAAATTATCTTTCTATTGTTACCTTATTTGTTAAATTTAACTTAGACAGTTAATGCGAAAAGGGTTTTAAGAACATTATTCCGATAATTTTGGTATTAATAAAATATACAAATGTTTGGTTATTATGAATCAAAATACCCTCAATTATTTTAAATTTAGTTCCTAATTAATTCATTTTATAGAATTTCAAGTTAAAAAAAAAACACATTTTTATCACTACAATCCCCATTTATCGTTGGGTTTTTTTTTTGTTTAAATAACAACTGCAGATAAGTGTAGGAAAAGAATTTGGCAAACGTTGTCCCGTCATTGATTCAGTTCCAGTTTTCGATATTTCAGAACGAGTCGAAAATATGAAACTTTATTAGCAAAATAATAGTTGTGCTAGACTTACTGCTCGCTTGCGTAATGACAGTCATCTCGATAGAAAATATGAATGATTCCTATGTTGCCAAGTTGGTTAAAAAGTTTGTGGATACAAGATCTGTCTGTAATGTAAAACACCAGTTACAGAAACAGATCAGAAATGAACCTGTAGAAGTCGCTGTTTTGGGTCATGTTGAATCGGATCATACTCAAAATACCCCTCAATTGGCTGAAGCTCAGGTGTCTCTCGTTCGTCCGTAATACGGATTTTAAAAGCCAAAAAATTTTATCCGTAGAAAATTAAATTAGTACGAACCAACTAAATGAGGATGATCCTGATAGAAGGCTACAATTTTGTGAAGAAATAAGCCAGCGTTTAATGAAAGATCCGCACCTAATGATTTACCATTTGTTTTTCCTATGAATGTACATTTTATTGGAATGGAGCTTTAAAGGACATAATTGCCGTTACTGTGATGACAGTAATCCACATTTATTTCGTGAGGGTCATACCCCGCCAGTATCCTTAAAAAATAAATGCCTGGGTTGGCCTATTAGAGAATTATATCATAGTGCCACTTTTTATACTTGATAATTTAACTGGTAAAGTCTACTTGTATTGTATTGTATTGTATTGTAATAAACGGGGTCGCTCGGCTCTAGTGTAGCCCTCCTTCACTTCGACCTAAAGAGATCTTTTGTGAATACCCTTCGTTGTTTAGTGCCCGGTAATTCCTATACCTTTAGCAAAGTTCAGGATACTACGCGGTGCAAGCTGAATAATATCTCTAGGAGTCGGATATACCCCTTCGAGGTATTTAAGCCGTTGTCGGGTCAGTTCTCTGCATTCACAGAAAATGTGTTCCGCAGTTTCGTTTGCCTCGTGACAAAACCGACATTGTTCATCATCAGTCTTTCCCATTTTTTTGAGGTGATACCTCCAAGGGTCATGTCCTGTTAGGAAGTCGGTAACCAGTTTAAGTTCATTTTTTTGAAGTTCCAGTAGCTTCTTTGTGTACTTAGGTGAATGCGAAATAAATCTTTTCGCCTGCCTTTGTCCTGGGATGTTGTTCCAGTAAGTCACTTTTTGACTTTTTTCCCATGTCCTGAGTTCCTCGTAGAGGTGGCCTCTAGTGGTGCCACTTCCTTGGCGAGTTGATCGGCAATTTCGTTGCCCTCCACTCCTTCATGTCCTGGTACCCACTCCAGAGTAACTCTGTTGTGTTTGGCCAGTTGGTTTAGTGATTGTCGGCATTCCCAGGCTAGCTTTGAGTTAAAAGAGCATGAAGTCAATGCCTTCAAAGCAGCCTGGCTGTCCGATAAAATATATATGGTTGCGCCTCGTAAGCCTTGGTTGGCACATTCAGAAGCGCAAATATCAATTGCATGGATTTCAGCTTGGAAGATGGAGGGAGCCTTGCCTAAAGTCTACTTAAACATGCTTCAAGATGCAATTGATCATTCCACAACAGAAATAATAGAAGGTAACCAAAATCAAAATGCTGATCGGCGTCATTTCCAGCAAGATGGAGCACCTTCACACCATGTTGATCCCGTAAGAGAATTTTTAAATGATCGGTTCCCTAAACGGTGGATTGGAAGGAAAGGCCTAATTGAATGGCCTGCCAGGTCACCTGATTTATCGCCTTAAGACTTTTTTCTTTGGGGACACTTGAAAAAATAAATGTTTCGCCACGAAGTCCGAGTCCATAGAACATCTTTGGAAACGGATTACAGCAGTGCTGAAGCATAACACAAAATTTTAGAAATCAATTTCAACAAAATATTTATTTTTGTATGAAAGGAAATGCGTCACATTTTTAGCACTTGTTGAAGTAACGTTTTAATTAATCAATTCAATGTACTAATAATTGTAGTTGTTTTCATTCCTATAACTAAAATTTATTTGTATTTTTCAATATTATCATTAAATAGAGTTAATGTTCTTAAAGCTGTTTTCGCATTAACTGTTTAATAAAACTCAGCAACTAAGGTATCAGTAAAAACATAATTTTGTAGCCTTTTTCCTTTCAAATGACATCACTTGACCCCACTTTCCATTTAAAATTTCAGGGTTGTTACCCACCCTCGTTAGCGGGTTAGAGGCACAGGTTTAAAAATGTATCTAAAATGATGCCCCCTCAAAAGCAAAATCGACGTGTTCAAGCATTTTTGCCTTATTACAAAAAAAAGGAAAAAGCTTAGTGCATACTTTTCGTTGGACCACTCTGTATATGCTGACTCAAAATCGGACAACTACCATCGAAGGTCCGTGGCGTGTATAAATTCAAGAACAGAAATCAAAGTTTACAGCTTAATACTTTTCTCACTTAAATTTTAACCCAATATCACCTTCTTGCGATTGCCAGTCCGTGTCCGGCAATCACACTAAATCAACTTAATATCACTTTCTTTACAATAGCTTAAAATTAAAAATGCTTTAACGTATTAAAAATAGCGCTAATAACCTCATACCTTCGCAAATACAACATCATTTTAGATAAACTTATTTTCATATATTTTTTTAAAGGGAACACCCGGCTTACAAGGGATTCCTGGAATTAGGGGACTTACAGGCAATCCAGGTCCGATAGGACCATCCAGGAAGCAATGGACTACCAGGATTAAAAGGAGATAAGGTATTTTTTGGTAAAGCTTCTATCTACTGCAGTTTATACTGTTTACATGTATTATTTTTGGGTAAAAACTGATTTAAAATTAAAATAAAGGATTCAACGTTTTGTCCTCCTTATATTTGGCTATATTATGTGTAATTTAGCGGTACCATTAAAAGTCATCAGTTGTTAATAATTTTTTTAAATTTTAAATGGATAAATGTATAACTAATAATAAAGTAATTTTAGTCCTAAACAACACATTTGGAAGGATAAGCCAAAAACGTACCTTAAAGGACATGGCACTATTTAATGTAAATTGGCCTTCTCTCAAAAATGTTCTTATTTACAACTTTTTTACTATGGCAAAAATTTTCTATTCTATTTTACTGGGGCTATTCAAAAGGTGGGTCTAAAGTGGGCCATGTTGATTTTTTACAAAGCACTACCAAGAATTAAAAAGTGTAACTAGTATTTCTGTTTAGATAGTAATTTAATGACATTAAATATTACATCAAAAGCAAAAAACGCTGTGGCAAATTTTTTTTATTTTTTTTTTTTTTTTTTTTTTTTGATTGCCCAATTTTCTTAACTCGGCTAGGTGTATCTCAACAGTAGGTCTAAATTGGACCACAAATAATTATGTAGCGAATTCATGTTTCAAGTTTTAGTTGGGTTTGCTCGCCAGGAGCTTTTAAACAATGGGACCGCTTGGGTGCAGATCCTGGGGTATAGAGACTGAGTGTGCTTAGCGCTAAAAACCCAAAGTATCCAAACACTTATCTACGTTTCGGTGGCAGGTCTACCACTGTTATCAAGATCAGAGCTGTCGCAGTTGAACTTTATAAGTAATTAAATTACTTTCTAAGTAATTGAATTACTTTGGATTCGTGAAAATCAATTACCAATTACGATTTCATAATCCTATTAATTGATAATCCAAATACAATTACCTTTTTCGAAAAGTAATTAAATTAAATTAATCCAATTACTGAGAAGTAATTGAATATGATTTTTCAATTATTTAAATTTAATTACCGACCGCTCAGATCAAGTTTAACTGAAATAAAAAATAAAATAGCGATTAAAATGAAATTTGAAAAAATCTTGATATACAATTTAGGAATTCCTAAGAATAACTCTTATTCTAATATTTATGTATAACAAAAAGAACAAAGAACAAGGAATGCGATGGATTTTTTGTTTTTGCTTGAGTATTGGAACTCGGCAGAACTTGTGTCGTAAGAAGTCGTTTTAGTCTGAATTTAAAGGGCCAAACGTAAAGTTTAAAGCGTAATTACACCGATACTAATTTTTTCAAAAATGAATATTTTCAATATGCAAACGAAGATGTTTAACGTGCTTTTAGGTCAAGATAAATTATATGCAAGAGGCCCATTGTAAAGAAAAAAATATTTAGATTTTTGGGAAAACAGAAGCTAAACCCATCCTTTTAGGTACCTACACTTTATAACAACTGGCTAATTTTGTATTTTTTTATTTAAAATATAGCCTTTAAACTACGGTTAAAAAATAAATGTCTTTTAAACTGGTGATAGTAGAGTGGTTGGTGGACTTTAAATGATGAATTTATTTTACTTTTGAATCAGTACTCAATTCAGCTAAAGATATCCTGAAATGCAAATAGTCGTTAGGTAGTTAAAGATTTAAATAATAAAAATAAATTACTTTTTTGTAGGGTGATTCTGGCGAACCTGGACCAAAAGGTGACAGAGGTTTAGATGGAACACCAGGACTACCTGGAGCTGTTGGTCCGCAGGGACCCCGTGGGCCTCCAGGCCAAACTGTTACTATTAGCGAAACAGCATCAGTGATTGAAGGACCACCAGGACCTATGGGTCCAAGGGGAGCACCAGTAAGTAATAGCTATTGATTGTAAAATAATTATTATGGTAATCATAATGTAAATATACTTTTCAGGGACTACCTGGCGAAGAAGGGCCAGTGGGTCCAAGAGGCCCTGCAGGCTTACCTGGAAAGGACGGAAAAGAAGGTCCAATGGGTCCTATGGGTTACAAAGGCGCAACTGGAGAACGGGGGCTTCCAGGGGAAAGAGGGTTGCCTGGACTAACGGTAATAAAAATAAGGTGTTCGTTAATTTGTCATATATTCTGTGTGCAAAACAATCTATTGTGCACAAAAGATATCTTCTCTAATTATAGAGAAAAAGGAAATTTGATCTGATTTTTAGTGATCCTAGCTGAAGAAATGTAATTACTTAGTTAAAACCGAAAAAACAAGTTATATTTTATAGTCATATTTGCACTAACAAATACTTTGATAGGGACCACCAGGACCGCCGGGATTAAGTACTGGTAGTGAAATTGGACAAACAATTCCAGGCCCCCAAGGCCCAAGGGGAGAACCAGGTTTGCCTGGAAGTCCGGGACCCAAAGGTGATAAAGGCACTTCAGGAGATGCAGGTCCTAAAGGCGATGAAGGTAATTATTGATAAGCATAAAAAAAAGTTTAAAGGAAAGTGAACAAAGTGGAGAAAAAAAATGTTTCACAGGAAATGGTTCTGGTTGGTTATATTAACGGTGACGCCATACTAAGTTTAAAAATAATAGTTACAGAGCTTTGTATTTACTTTTCATATAATTTAATGTTATATAAAGTATTAGTACTAATCTGAAATCCAACTAAAACTTTATTTCAAGTACTGTTACCTTAAAATATTTACTGTATCTTAATTTCAAAGGTCCAAGAGGATTTCCAGGCTTACCAGGTCTTGATGGCGCCAGAGGTGCCCCAGGGAAGGAAGGACCTGTAGGATTACCAGGATCAACTGGACTGCCAGGATTTATTGGACCTCCCGGAGCTCCAGGTCCAATTGGTCCGATCGGGCCTCCGGTAAGTTAAAATGCAGCTTTAGTATTGACAATAAAAACCTAGGTAAAATAGCTGAGAAAAATTTTGGCATTTGAATTTTTATCATACCTACAATATACACACAGTTCTTTTATTATTTGCAAAATCTACAAAATATGCCTAAAAATCATGTAAAATGCATTTTTTTAAGCCAAAAATCACTTCATGAAATTAAAAATAGGAAAAAACAATTTAACAAAAAGGAAAGTGCGACAATTTAGTTTATTTATTGGCGTAAAATTAAAAGTCCTAAATTATTTTATTTAAAATTTTAAAATTTATTTAATTTTTTAATAAAAGTTATGTTTTATTCTGAAGAATACTGTATCAGTGTGCCGATACAGTATTCTTCAGAATAAAACATAACTTTTATTAAAAAAATTATCATCTATTTTTTTATGATTATCATTTTTAAATGAAGTCGAAAAGTGTTTTCGGGTATTCCAAAACAGATTGGATTTTTGTGTGTCATCTTCCAAAAAAAAAGTAAACTTGATAATTTCCTTTATAAAGTAATGACGTCGTTTTGAAAATTTAAACTTTTAATTTTTTTGCATAGCCTACTCATTTTTGGGCTACCCTAAACTTTTTTATTTTGCTTACTGACTACTTTAAATTATTCTGATAGGGGTCCCAAGGTCCATCAGGCCTTCCAGGACCTCAGGGAATAAAAGGAGATGCCGGTGAGCCCGGACGACCAGGAGTTCCAGGTAAGTATGTTTCAAAAATACGAATAACATAATATTATTTGAAATAAAAGAAACCACACTATAAACAAAAAATACGATATAATGGATGCGAGGAGGTTCGGCTCATCCACCGCTTCTGCCTCGTAAACGAAATTCAACCTTAAAGGTGCAGTTTCCTGTCTTAAATTTATCACTTGAGCTACCCTGTGAAACAAATATGAAAACCAGAAGTGTTAGTCCAGACATAAAACTTTACATATAACAAAAATATCGGAAACTCATATTTTAAATAAATATGTTGAAAAATACTAAATAATAACCGTCACAACAACCTGATTAAATGATACAAAAATAAAACATGGGACATTACTTACAATTAATGGGTTATTCTTTGCTTAAAAAAGAGATAAAAACTTTATATAAACATAGCTCCCAAAACGGCTTCATTTTTGAGACACAGGGCGTGAAAGCAAAAAAAAATGAATTGAGATTTTTCTTTTAATTTTAAATTGGATTTTTTCATTTGAATAAAACTTGGTACTGTAAAAACACTAACCAAAATGAACTTCCCAATGATAACCTATGCTTGCCATTATGGATCAGTGGCGTAGTTTTGGGCAATTTTATTCTTTTTTTTTACTATTATTTCACCATAATATTAATATTTTTGATTATAATTTGGTACACGGAACTAATTCTCTGCTTAGTTATACATTAAAAATGTACTCTTGAATTAACTTTATAAACTTAACGATTTTCCAGTTATTTTAATATTAACCTTACCGGGTACGAAAAGGGTATATTTAAAATTAATAAAAATTCCAACTTTAAAAAAAAAGTTCAGTGTCAATAAGATAAAAATTAAATGCAGGAATTCGAGCAAGAGATGGACAATTTAAATAGTTTTTGTGAAAATTAAATCATTCTTAATTTTAATTATTACCCGTTTCGTATATATACCAGGCGAGTTAAAAATAAATTAAAATATATATGACACAATAAAAAGAGATAAAATTGCACAGCTAGGCCACTGATTCAAAATAGTAACACGATTTTATCATTAGAAAATGTATTCTAATCAATGTTTTAACTGTAACATGTTTTATTCAAAACCTAATTTAAAAATAAAGGGAAGTTCCCTATTCTGAAATTTGGTATTTCAGCCCCGTATCCTAAAAATGGGGTCGTTTTGAAGCATATTTATACATTTTTGTCTTATTACCTTACCAAAATAAGTTTTTAGGAAAGCGCATAAAAGTAGGTATTTCATTAAACTAAAAGGTAAAAAGCATTTCATCCCTGCACAACTGATACTTTCCTAATTAATTTTTGTCATAATATTTTAATTAAACGACCATGCACATTTTAAATGGGTTTTTTGCGACCGGTGACATTGAAACAAATTTAAAAATGTTATTAAGGACCCCAAAAGAAGCAATTTTTATCATTACATCAAAACTCTAAACCTAAAGGGTGAACCGCTAGAGTAAGGTATAATTTGTGTCTTGTTAAGATAAAAAAATATTTGCTATGTATAAACTGTATTTAAATAATAAATAATACTAATACTTTTCATATTAACTGTGTAATATAGGGCAAATTAGAAAACCAATTATTTAACTCCATATGATAAATAATAATACGTATTCTAACCTAAAAATCTGTACTATTAGAAAATAACAAATTAAGCCAAAATAACTGTACACAAGTGGGGATTTTAAATATTCTTTTAACTGCAGATTATACAAGGTACCACAAATACAATACAGAAAAATTAAATTATACCTATTTTCAAGTAGGCTTTACGTTTATAAAACGATTTTATAAGAAAATAAAAAGATTTTATGTAAAATGCATTTTTTGCGTAGGGATTTACACAATTAATAATATCTTGAAAACTGTAACAGCTATGGAGAAATGTTATATAACCAAAAATTCGGACTATTAACTTTATTGATTAAAAATAATAAAGTAAAAAACTTTATTTATACCTTAAAATAGTCTCAAAAATTTAATTATTTAATTATAACTCAACAAGTATTAAATTTATTCAAAAACATTAAATAACTTAAAGACCTTGTAAGAGGGCCAAATTTTAGTGTAATTAGATTTTGTATAGCTTGTATAGTTTTTAAGATATTAAAATTTAAAACAAAGTCAATATTTTTTTTAAACTATAGGAGATACAATATATATATATATATATATATATATATATATATATATATATATATATATATATATATATATATATATATATATATATATATATATAATATATATATAATATAACAAAAAATAAAGCTTTTAAAGTTATCCATATAAAAAGTTTTTTAAACCTTTTTGACGAGATAAATAATATAGAAGATTTAAACAAAATTTTGATTTTCATCAAACATTTTAGTCCGAAATGGTAAAAAAATTGTATTTTTTTTAAATTATTAGATTTTTGAATTTTTTTATTCAATTTATTTATTTTAATCCTATATCACTTAGAATTAAAAACACACTGTTATAAAAATATTATTTAGGATTTGGAATATTATTTTTTAGCTTACTTTGCATTTTTATTTTATCTTATAACACTTTGTTAGTTAAATAAATTATTATACAGAGAAAAAATGTGCAAATTTGTGTATTTAAATACACTTAATATTTAGCAAACCATTATTTTTTAAATTACCAAGACACAAATTACACCTAGCTCAGAGTTTTGGTGCAATGATAAAAATTACTTTTTTTGAGGTCCTTAATAACATTAAAATTTGGTTAAATTTCACCAGTCGCCAACAACCCATTTAAAGTGTGCATGGTCATTTGTCTTAATCATTAACAAACTTTTTAGACATATTAATACGAGTATAAAACAATATTGATTTAATATAGATAACAATAATGGAATTTCTGTCACAGCTTACTTATTTCTGTTTTGTAATTTAGGATCGGCTGCAGGTGTAGGGGAAAGAGGTTCTCCAGGTAAGCCAGGTGAACCTGGTACACCGGGAGAACCAGGTGATCGAGGCGAAAGGGGGTTTCCAGGTTTACCTGGACCACCCGGATTAACAGGGATTCAAGGTCCACAAGGACCAGAAGGAATAAGAGGTCCTGCCGGCGAGCAGGTATGAATTGGCATATAAAATCTAAAATTGCATACATGATAATATAAAGATAATGGAAAAATAGAGGACGGTTTGGAGCACTAAAAACAACTTTATAAAAGTTGTGCCTTCTATAAAGTGTATACTAATAAGGTATACATATAGGCATTTAAATCTGTCGTTCGTGACTACTCCATTATTTAATATTATTTAGTGTATTCATATTAGTATATTATTTATTCAATAAAAATAATATCCATTATTTACTAACAAAAAGTCTAAAAAACACCACGGCTATGAAACATTTTGAAACTTCAAAAATTTGATCATATATCTTAGGCTCAGACACCACAGCTTTAAATTACTTTGTTAGAAAGACATAGAAATATTAGCTAAAATTATATGATAGTCATGGATAAAGTATTATTCTACCCACATATAATGGCTATTACTTACTTAGATGATTTAGAAACCTCATCCGCGTAAATAACAGCTGTCATTATATGCTGCTTTTCAGCATCGGATGAAGTTTATGACACGAGCCATAGGCGAGCTTCATAGGTGTTTTCTTGTTACGTACACTCGCGTTCCGTACACTTCAGAAATTTACCTGAAATATTCTAGTTTCGTAAACTGAATTATTTAATGAATTTTATGCTTCTCGTTTTGTACACCGACCATTGTGACGACCCAAATAACCAACCAAATAAATACCATATTGAAAATTATTAAAATTGTATTAATAACCTCTACGTACGAATAATTTATACAGATTCAAAAGCCCTCAGTTCTAGTCGGTCATGATTAGTTCTGGTTAGGCCGCAATTCTGCCATGGCTTAATTAAACGTAGGGATAACTTAGACAAATTCAAAAGCCCTCAGTTCTGGTCGATCATGATTAGTTCTGGTTAGTTGAAGCGGCTTTTTATTTTCTCCAATAATATTTCAGACGTGATAAATCACTTAAAGTAAGAACAGTAAACTTTTCCGTTTAGGTAGATAGTTAAAACATATATTATTATTTTAATATCACTATTATCTAAACAATATTTTATATTCCTGCATCTTATATCAAGCTTGGGTTAAATATCATAAAAATGGCAAAATATCAAAATGCGATTGGTATTGCCAAGGTTGATGATGACTAGCCCAGGCTGTGGAGCAAAAATGTATGTGTTTCGTGTAAAAAAGTTTAGCAGATATCTGAAAGTATTAAATTAAAGAGGCGGTCTTTCTAATAACAAATACATAAAAAGATACAGCCATATATATGTTGTTTTTTGTAAACAATGAGAAAAGCCCAAAGTTCAGTATTTTGGTTGTCTAATTCTCCAATTAATTTTAAAAATAAACGATAAATTGGAGATTTTAAAGCATAAAAAAACTTCCAATTTTATTTTTTATTAATTTAATTCGATAAACAATTAAGTCCATTACGGGGATTTTTAGCACTATTGAATAAATGTATGTAGCTATTGTAAAAAGGCTAAACATTTGTGAGAATAAGGGCATCATTGGTATTAATAAGTGTGCAAAATTTCAGCGAGAACTGTGTATTAGTTTATCAAAAAAGCTAATTGTTTATCCCAAAGACTTCCTTCTTCCTCTTTTAGTTTTCCTTTTCCTCTTCTTTCTTTTTCTTTTTCTTTCTCTTTTTTTTTCACTCTAGTAAAATTTGGAAATAATGATGATGGCACACCCGAACGTAAAGTTATCCGGAGGTAAAATACCCCTCCATTCGGTTCTCCGGGCGAGGGGTACATTTGGAGGGCCACCATCGAAAAGTCTGATATCCTTCACAAATATATGTGGGCTTAACTCCAACGTAAACTCTGTTCACCATTATCTTTAATCCTCCAAACCCCACATACTATTTCTTACCGAAACCCAAATAAGTCCCAAAACAACAACCAACCACTTCCTTTTCCCAGGTTATGAACTCATTTCATCTTTTCGACCCCATGGCGGCGTTTGTGCTTACGTTCGCAACGACCTGGCTTATGCTAGGGTTTCTAACCTCGAATCGGGTAGGCCTGATATTCTTTGGCTTAAACTTACTTTCAGATCTTCTACCAAATTTATCTGCTGTATATACCGGTCCCCGTCCGACAATTCCTACAACGAGCTCTTTGATTTCCTTTCAATAAAGATTGACAATATTATTTCCCAGTTTCCATTGGCAGAAGTAATCGTTCTCGGGGATTTTAATGTTCATAATAAGGATTAGCTAGAATCCACAAAAACTGATACACAAGGCAGAGCAGCAAAAAATTTCGCAATCAGCAACTCGCTCACCAATCTAATTATGGAACCTACCTACTTTTCTAGGGTTCCCAACCATAATTCTAACCCCCTAGATCTCTTTCTTACTTCCACCCCCGAACTCTATCAAGCATCAGTAACTGCTCGTAGTCGCTCTGACCATGGTATGGTCACCGTATCTTACTCCACTCATTTTAAGGCAACTGAAAGCATGCCGCCACGAACCGTCTGGCACTACAATTCGGCCGACTGGGATGGTCTGAGAGATTTCTTTGCCAGCTACCGTTGGGATCCTACCTGCTTTTCTACTTTCGATCCTTCCGAAATAAGTAAACAAATTACCGAAACAATTCAACTAGGCATTGAAACCTATATTCCCCACACTAAAAAGAACCCCATAACTTCAAATCACAAACCGTGGTTTTCTAAATCCTGTGACAAAGCCAGACTTTTAAAAATTCAAGCCCACAAAAAGTTTCTTCAAAACCCCAGTCCCGAAAATCGACAAGCTAGCATCGAAGCGAGAAATCAGTATAATCAAACCATCTCAGAAGCAAAAGACCGTTTTAACAATCGAATAAAAGATAAAGTTCTCTCTTGCTCAAACGGCAGTAAAGCTTTCTGGTCCTTTGCCAAAAATATTAGTCAGAACTTTTGCACAAATTCTTTTCCACCCCTAATCTCTGAAGATGGAATTGTCTCTACCTCCAAAGGAAAAGCCGAACTATTTGCCAAACAATTTGCTGCCAATTCTACGCTTGATCCTCCTATTAATCTTCCTCTTCCAACAGTTGTCCCTGTTTCTCATAAAATGTCCGATATAATTTTTAAAGTCAAACAGATTAAGCGTATTCTTTCTTTTCTTAATACTAAAAAATCGTCTGGGCTGGATGGCATACCAGCAATCGTCTTAAAAAAATGTGCTCCCGAGCTTGTACCCATCTTAATTCGCCTCTTTCGAATCTCTTACGACACGGGCATTTTCCCGGAGAGTTGGAAAGCTGCACGTGTGCAACCTGTCCCCAAAAAAGGATCTAAAAGTCTCCCTTCTAACTATAGACCTATATCTCTTCTTTCAGTTGTTTGCAAAGTAATGGAAAAATTCATTAATTCCCAAATCTTAAAGTATCTGGAAAAACATAAGATCTTCCATGATAGACAATGTGGATTCCGTCACAGTAGATCCACAGCTGATCTTCTTTCCTTTGTCTCACACAACTGGAACAAGTCCCTTGAGTTTCTTGGTAAATCCCAGATCGTTGCTCTTGACATATCCAAAGCTTTCGATCAGGTCTGGCATGATGGGCTTCTTAACAAACTTCCTTCTTACGGTCTTCCACCTAAGCTTTTTTCATGCTCTAAAATCTCCAACCGTTTATTTTTAAAATTTAATTGGAAAATTAAACTCGTGTGCAGTGTTCTTTGCAAACTTCGTATGTGTTATACCAGTCTTTCTCAAAGTGGGCGATAACGCCCCCTTGTGGGCGCTGGAGGCCTAAAGGGGGGCGGTAGGGGGCCAAGAAAAAATTGGGGGGCGCTGATGTAGTTTAAGGGGGCGATGGGTGATTTGTAACTTTAGTTACTTCATATTATATTAAAATTCACTTAAATTAAAATCCTTCTCCTACACAACATCCATTTATTAGTTCAATTTATATCCTATTTTATTGTATAATTATAAACTAAAAATATATTAAATATTTATTATTTTTAATGCCTTCACGACGCTATTTATATCTTAAGATATTTAGTGATAGGTATTAAACACTGAAAAATATTCGTGTCTTCAAGTGACGCAGGTGAGGTCCCCACCTCCAAAGACACGTATTAAAAATAGGTATATCTATTGTTGCGACCAAGCTGAGCGGAATAGGAAAAAGATACTCCTAATATAGAAAAGAATTATTATTATTGCTTAATGTTGGTTATTGATACTATTGAATGAAAAATATTCCTAATGTTGTAAAGCTGCATTATTATTGTTCTCTCTCTCTCTGGTAAGACAAGTCTCGTTTAGAATATAGCTTTAATTAAGCTTCAGGCGAGACGTATAAGTTATTGAGGTTTTTAAGGTAAAAAAAAGGGGGGCGCTATAAAATAACTGATTTTAAAAGTGGGCGTTAGACGAAATAAGTTTGGGAACCTCTGTGTTATACTATAGTCATCACTAACCCTTTTTTTGTCGGTCCTTCTAAAAAATATAAACTAATATCAACAACTATTTTAAGGGCACCGTAGGTCAAAAGGGTGATACAGGACCGAGGGGCCTCCCAGGCCCCATTGGACCGCCAGGAAATGATGGTATTCCTGGCTTGTCAGGTAGATCAGGAGTTAAAGGTGACAAAGGAGAATCTGGTGAACAGGGTCCAATTGGTCCTAGAGGTTTTCCTGGAAATCCTGTAAGTTAACCCACAAATTTTATACTTACAAACATTATAATAACATTAACACTTTACGTTTACAACTGTTTAATCTAGCACTGGTACAGTAGTTACATTTTATTACTTACTTTGGAATTTCTTCATGACTAAAAGTTACTTCTACTCTATTTTTGTGGATTTACGAGGATGGTTTGAAAAATCCGTGCTAAGTCCGAGAGATGGCACCACCGGCGCGTATCGAGGTCATGTTCAGTTAGTAGCATCTGTTGAATGAACGCACACTAAGTGTCTGCCATATTGGTCCATTTCTTTGTGTTGGGCATTTGTGTGAATCAAGGAAGTCGAGTGATTTTTAAGAAATGGACTTTATAAAAGGTAAAACGCCTCAGAAGACTTAAGAGAAGATTGATAAACATTATGGTGACTCTGCACCTTCGATTAGAACAGTTTACAAGTGGTTTAAAATTTTCGGACTGGCCATATGAGCACAAGTGACGCTGAACGTTCTGGACGGCCTGTGGAGGTCACGACTCCAGAAATCATTGATCAAATCCATGATATGATGATGGATGACAGAAGAGTTAAGGTACGTAAAATTGCTAGTGCTGTGGGCATCTCGACTGAACGGGTACATAATATTTTACATAAACATTTGCACATGAAAAAGCTATCCGCAAGATGGGTGCCACGATTGCTCACGCTTGACCAAAAACGTGTGAAGTGTTGCAAGGATGGTTTGCAGCTGTTCCAGAAGAACCGGAGGACTTTATGCGTCGTTTCGTCACTGTGGATGAAACATGGATTCATTACTATACTCCTGAGACCAAACAACAATCTAAGCAATGGGTTACCAAGGGAATCGGCACCAAAAAAGGCGAACACCGTTCCTTCGGTCGGAAAGGTTATGGCGACTGTCTTTTGGGATTCGCAGGGGATAATCCTCATCGACTATCTGAAAAAGGGTTAAACTATTACAGGTGCATATTATTCATCATTATTGGACCGTTTGAAAACCGAGCTACAAGAAAAAAGCCCACGATTGGCCCACAAAAAAGTCCTTTTCTATCACGACAACGCACCAGCACACACCTCAGCAGTTGTGGTCGCAAAATTAATGGAAATAGGATTCCAACTCGTTTCACATCCCCCCTATTCTCCAGACTTGGCTCCCTTGGACTACTATTTGTTCCCCAATTTGAAGAAATGGCTGGCGGGACAAAGATTCTATTCAAACGAGGAAGTGATTGCAGACACTTATCGATATTTTGCAGACTTGGACAAATCCTACTATTTGGAAGGGCTCAACAAACTGGAACATCGTGGACGAAGCCTAAAAGAAGACTATGTAGAAAAATAAAAAAGGTTTACCCCAAACAAGTAAGTAGTTTTTATTTTTTGCACGGACTTTTCAAACCTACCTCGTATTTTAATATTAAACAACAAAGAAACGTAACAGCCACTAAAAACTCGGACACAACTAAAACCAAATTTTTGCTAGCTTACCATGTAACATATTTACTTGTGCACAGCATAACTAACTGGCAGCACGATCTCTCCCTGGCGGCGCTTTGGATATTTTTAAGCACAAAACACGAAAAAACGATTACAATTCAAGTAAAGCAGACAGATTATATCTTAGCAAAACGTTGGCTGAACTTCCGCAAGAAAAATTACCGTACTTTCAAGTCAATTCATGAAAGGGTGCTCCTTTCTGTTAATTATGCTGTGATACCAGTATGATACCGGTATGTTGTGGTTACCTAGAAAAAAATTGGTATAAGTTAGAACTAAGTGATTTTTTTAATTTTTACGTTACTAAGCCGCTGCTTCGACAGCAGATGGCAATAACGTATTAATCAATAATTACTCTTGTGGAAATTTATGTGAGAAAGGAGGCGGCTCCCAATTTTATTATATAAAAAAATATTATATTATTATTCATATTATTAGGATATCTTAAAGGCATAAATATTCTTTAGTACCATTAAATTTTATATAAATATGTTTCTGGCCATTTACAAGATATACTTATTGGGTTTTGCTGGTAAAAAAATAACCATACACTAGTGAGGCTCTTATTCAAAATAGTGCAATTTAAAGAGGGTTTATAAAAAACATGTAAACTGGTTAAGGTTTTCAATATAAACTATTACACTAAAGCAGGTTCTTTGTCAATAAAATTTTATTAAATATTTATTTTTGCATCTACAAAATTTTTATTACCCTGTATCTTGTAAATTTTAATGTGCCCATTAAGACTTTTAATTAGAATGTTTAGAACTATAAAAAATAAAAATTTCAAATTTAACTTTATTCTTAGGGTAATGCCGGATTACCAGGCCCTCAAGGATTACCTGGACTTCCTGGTCCACCAGCACAACCAGCCCCCCCAGGGCCACCTGGACCACCAGGACCGCCTGGAGATCTAAGAGATGTATCTGCGTTGATAGTGGATGGAGGTTATTCTAGAGGAGTTCACGGACCAAGAGGTGTACCTGGAGCTCCAGGAATTGTAAGTACAAAAATAGCAATAAACTATTTTATTTAGCTATAAACAAGGACCTTTTCTTGAAATTAACAACGGGAGTTTGGAACTTTTTTTAAAATTTTTTTTTGCCAGTTTGTTTTCCTTTTTTTATTTTTTTTAAATTTTTAAAAAAAATTTTTTTTTGGGATAATTTGGAAAAATATTTTTTTCCATTTTTTTTTCTAAAAAAATTTAAAAAAAAATTTTAAAACCAAAAAAAACCTAAAATTTAAAAAAAAGGGGAATTAAAAAAAAAACCCCTTTTTATGTACCAAAAACCTGTTTCTAGTAATTGTTAGTATAGTTATTCTCATTTTACTATACTACTAAGCTAATAGTAGCGGAGAGGGTTTTCATGTATCAAGGCCCCACGTGGGGCCCGGGCTCCCACTGAACCCGGTACATCTTAAGGTTCTCCCAAAGAGCTTTGGGACTTTTTCAAACGGAAGTAATATCCATGTCTTGATTGGGACTTTGATTAAATTTATGTCTCAAGGAGGTCCCCAAAGTCCGAACCAATATCCCATACCAATATGGTGTACTTAAGGTCCGCATACTGATCGAAAGGTGTAATTTTCCACTGTGAACATGGATCAGGGCCGATTTTTTCGATCTTATTGAAGTAAACTGTACAACAAAGATTTAAATCGCCATATCTAAGAAGTGACCGCCATATGGGCGTTCATTTAAAATGAATGACTCCCAAAGGCGGCCTAACGATGCCCAGTGGATGGTTTTAAATATTTATTCTACAGTTCATTGTTAACAAAGATCTGAAACAACAACGTGAGCCCCTTAATCTAGGTGAAAATTACGCCTGCAATGGCAGACAAAGAACGCATATTGGTATGGCATATTAATTCGCGGACTTTGGGAGGGTCTTGACACTGATCAAAAACGAAATATTAATCCCAGGCTGGATATCAAACACGTTGAAAATTCACCCCTCTAAGCTTTAGGATGCCATACAAAAATTGTGAATAACGTTTCATCAGCCCAAAGCCTTGACGTAGGGCCTATGATACTAAAAACCCTCTGCTCGGGTCTAAACGCACACTCAAAGTAAATTATTTAAGATGTATGAATGCGCCTATTCCACCATTGGACGTACTGTACAGTATTCCTAATTAGATTAGTCCAAAAAAAAAAAACATGGACTGATCTACAATTAATCGCATTCTAGCATGTTCCATTTTTTTAATTTAAAGCGTTAACATTTAAAACAAGCAACAAACTTCTTATACAACATAATAAAAACATATATACAAATACAGGATGAGCAGAAAATCTGGTGGGTTTCTCCACTGGTAAAATAATAAGTATCTATAATTAATTGCCAAAACACTTATAATGGGTATCAAATTATTTTTAGCCTGGAGAAAGGGGTGCGGCAGGAGGCGTGGACCTGAAGGACCAAGTGGCCCACCAGGTATCCCGGAAAGACGGTGCTCCTGGAATCCCTGGAGCACCGGGACAAGGAAAACCGGGGGGCTTCCAGGCATTGAGGACAGCCTGTAAGTTTTGTCAAATTTTTGTACAACTTTCTTTTTATTTCAGAAATAACACATACACCATACTTATTTAAACTATATTTTGCAGTTTTCATATATTTAAGAATTTGACGAGTTTCAAATTACAAAAAAAATTTAAAAATTTTGTTTTAATATATCTAACAAGGAAAAGTACTGAGGGTGGTCACGTTAGTAAATGCATCGACTGAGCCCTTGTTTACACGATCTTATGAGGTTTTATTTTTGAATCATCTCCAGAAAATTACAAAATATAGTGATATGAACAAAGCACAAACATAAAACCGAATTTTCGGTCTTATAATTCTTTTTTAAAAATTTAAGTATACAAAAAGGATGCTTTTTCAATATTTTAAGTATTTTAAAAATTTTTTATTATTTAACCTGTCGATTTTAGTCTTATATAGTGGGAACTTTATAAATTATTTTATGGCTTACCAGTAACATGATTTTGCTATTAAAAGAATAAAAGGAAAACAGGTAAGGATATGAAATTATTGTATCAATTGTGAAATCGGCTTCACCAATGAAGTCTAAAGGTAACTCAACGTGGATCCGTTATGTAGCACGTAATTATATTATTTAATAGCATATCATTTGGAAAACATTACCGGATTGATATTCATGACCAAGTGGAAACAACAGATCCGTAATTACGAATCCATGCGGTTTCAGGATAAGGCTGCCGCCATGTCATGCACCCAAAATAACAATTTTTGAAGAACTAGTTTCAAACACAGATAAACTAACAATTTAAACTAGAAAATTTCTAGTCGGACTTAGCTGTCGTAGGTTGGAATTTTTCCTGACGTTTCGCTAGCACGAGTGGCAAGCTTCCTTCCGAGGTCCTTTCATCTCTGATGCAGTGTCTGCATCCAGCATCGGAGATGGAAGGACCTCGGAGGTTCCCTCTTGCAAGCGTCGGGAAATCCAACCTACGCCGCTTTAAGCGACTAAATTCTTTTTAAGCTTACTAACCGCAAAAGCCTAAGTCAATTTATCAGTTACCATTTAATAAACAGTAAACAGTTAATCAAAGTTTTTAACAAGCAAACATCTACACACAATTGTTAAACAAAACAGCACAAAAACTAAATAATATAACTTTAAAATAAAAAACGATGCAATCCCACCGTAAAACCTGCCAAAAAAGCGATTTCTAATGAAGCCACATAGGAAAACTCGGTTCTAAATACTTAGTCTAGAGGAATCGGCGCAGTACCGAAAAGTATTCAACCTTAATTTTATTATACGATCCTCTTTAAATTGCCCTAATGATGGTATAATGCAATATTGCCTGGGGCAACCTGGTGCCATATTGTTTAAACAGGAAACCTATTGCAAAGGAATTGTATTTTTCAACCGGACAATTTTTTATATTCTTTATATAAAATACAAATAAAAAGAGACTTTTCACGATAAATTCAATATTTTTGGAGATATGAATTATTAGGTCCAGAAAATTTTCAATTTGGGTACTTTTAACCCATTAAAAAATATTTAAAAAAAAATAAAATATAAAAATATTTATTTTTTATTCTTATCAAAAAGTTATTAATATCCTGATTGAGATTTAAAAAAATCATTGTTTATATCTGTTTCTTGATTGTTTCATTCGCGCGCTCACAAGTAATATAAAGCTCTAATAACTTTTGTAAATTGATTTCAGGAAAAAAAACTTATAAAACCAAACTGTACAAAATTTAATTATTAATAACATTGCTCTCTTTAACAATTTTGATAAAGTTAATAGTAGGACAGAGATATGCAGATACAGCCTATGAGTCAGAGAGACGGCGATACTTAAAGGTAAGGGAAGCATACTTGTGAGCGCACGTAATAAACAATAAAAAACAGATATAAACAATAACATTTTTAAATCTCAATTAAGGTTATTATTACCTATTTTATAGGAATAAAAATAAATATTTTTATATTTTTTATTTTTTTTTTTATACGTATTCTTCATGGGTCAAAAGTACCCAAATTTGAGATTTTTCAAACCTTTAAAATTCATATCTCCAAAAATATTAACTTTATCGCGAAAAGTCAAGCCCTTTTTTCTAGTATTTCAATAAAGAATGTAAATCTCCCGTTTGAAAAATAACAATTCCTAGCAGTACTGGTTTAAGCAAAATGGCACTAGGGTTGCCCATGGCAACTTGCATTATATCATCAGTAGCGCAATTTAAAGAAAATCATATAAAAATTGAGGTGAAATAGTTTTGGTACTCATGCGCCAGTTCTTCTAGACTAATACCAGGGATTCTTTCTAATGAAGCCGCATAAGAAAACTCCGGTTCTAAATACTGTGAATGTCCAGGGATCCTTTGTTACATTTTTTGATCGATTAGACCATCTGTAAAATCTCCGACTGTGTGAAAAGTTGCTGATCATTGCCTCTTATTTATATAAATTATTTGCAGATACTAAGACTCTAGGATATCATGGTTGTGGTTAGTGGTGCTGACGAAGAATTCGATACTAATATTAATTTTTTTTAAATAATTTTAATACTTAAATATGTAAATATAAAAAGTTTAGTTGGCGAAACAAATAATTAGTAAGAGGTTTTCTATAAAGGATTTAATTTAATTTCTATCTTATGACAGTTTGTTAATTTTATTTAAAAAAAATATACTTGGCATAATAGTAAAGAGGTGTCAAAAATGAAAAAAAGAAGTTTATGGATAAATTTTTAAAATTCAAGAAAAACACGGTAAAGATTTTTTTTTTAAATATCTGTTACTATTAATTTTACACACCTTTATCAGGTTCCGTTTTAGAGGTCGTAAAATAAGTTCTCTTTTTCATGTCATGTTGTACAAACAATTGAGCGGAAAAAGAGCTTTTGGACAAAGTTTAAGAAAAAAATATTTAAAATTAGAAAAAAACGATGAGTAGCCAACTTAAAAAATATTTCCGGTTACTACAAATTTTAAAGACTTTTACCAAAAACCCTTTTAAATAACACGATAACAGTTTGCCTTTTGTAAAGCCATACCTGTACCTAAATTAAATTAAACCATTTACACTATCTTGCTCTTCTTTTATCACAAAATTGGTGATGGGTACAAAAACTATCATACAATATTTAAAATTTATTAAAAAAAATTTCTGCTTTAAACACTTAATTACTCTTATTCTATAAAAAAAATGTTGGAAAAAAATACTCCCTATAACTAGTTATATCTTAATTTTTTTTTTCTTGTTATTTGACATAAATATTACATAATTATCTGCTTTGACATAAAACGTCGAAACAATTTGATTTTACCTGATAGCCTAAAGTACACATTTATTTAATATAAAACATATAAAATACGTAAATATCAAAGTGTATAAAATTAAAAATTAATTGTCTAAAATTATACTTATATATTATCAGTGTGCATCCACCAACCAATTTACTAACGCGGCTCGCATTTTGGATGAAACTTTACTGTCTTCTAAAAACTTTTCTCTGATGGGAAAGTTATTTTCAATTTCACGTATATGTCTCAAAATATCTTCAGTGTTGAAGATATTTTAAGACATATACGTGAAATTGAAAGTAACCATTTGGGGGTCATCTTTGGTATTTTCATCTGGATCATAAATTGCTAAATCTCTTTGTTTGTTCAGAAATATGTATTTACCACTTCACTGACACTTTCTGAACTACAGTTGATGTTTTTGATGGTATTAATATACTTTCTTGAGGAATTGGTTTCTTTATTATTACTTTATTGGACTGACTTGTGTTTCCTTTATGTGGCACATTTTCCTAACAGAAAAAAATATTTTTACAATAGGGAAATTACAACTAATTAATTTCATTTATGCAGACTTTCAATTATAAATGTGTTTACAACAAAAAAATTTGGAGGTAAGCGTTCAACGTAAAAATATCTCACATTTCCTTAAGAAAAAAACCCTTGCACAGTTGGCAATAATATTACCGTGTGTCATTTGCATTCTCACTAAGTAACTTTATACTTCAACTTGATCGGTAAAAGTATATACTGTAAGTCTTTATTTAGGATCCAATCAATCCTTTTTGGAAAAAGAATAACAATGTCTCTCTTCTCCTAATGTCGCGGGATGACACTTTCTTTAGTTTTTACACCAGCAAAGTGTAAACCTCTTTCTCAGATCAAAGTACACTCTTTCTCTTCTACAGATGTTTGCTAAACTTTTGATAATTTAAATCCAAATTTTGGTCTTGCACATGCAAGGCGCAGAATGGTGGAGGTGCCAATAAGGAAAGTTGATAGTGAAAGTTAATTTTAGATAGTGGAAATAAAATAAACTTTAGTAGTGATTTATCCCTAAAAGCAGTTTTATAAGTAAATTCAGTGCTTTTGTGTTTGCTTATAAAATCTATTATAAAAAATTGTTAATTTTAATTAATTAAAGTTATTTATTAAATAGGTAATATAAAGATCCTTCAAGTGATTCATTTATTCGAAGTGGTCAATAAAAAGCAGGCAAACTAATTCATAACACCCCCCTTGGTTTATTCCACTAAAGCTTGACTTAACCTACATAGAGTAGGTTAACCCTGATCGATTTAATACATGCTCTGAATTATCGAGCTCTATTTTAATTTAAGACACTATATTTCTATTTAGGAAATGGTAAAAAAAAATGTAAAAGAAGGAAAACTTATTTTTCCAATTTTTATTAAAAAAAAATAATTGTACATCACACTATAAATCTGTTTCATTTCCAGCAAAAAAAAAACTAGGGTTTAACAAACTGCAAATGTTTATTAGCTGAATTTAGATCTTTGCCAAATTACCGCAAAAAAGAATATTAGTGTAACAAAGACTTTTTTATTTCACTTGTAATAAATGGGGTTAAGCGAAAATGGCGAAATATCTTACCTAATAATAAATTAAAAATAGTCTTTTATGAAAAGTAATGATTAAGAAAGAACTGAGGCATTAAGTTTTTCTAAAAAAAATTATAACCCTATTTATACAAACTACAACCACAAACATTCAAGAAACAATTAAAAAAACTGTGGGTATAAAAGGAAATGCAGAAGTTATTAATCAGTGGTTTTAAGTTACAGATTAATGTTGCCTCAAAAAACCTATACTACACGCAGTATCTATTTAATAAACTCCTAAATTTGTCCTGAGTAACTCCAATGTTTTAAGACCTATTCTGGTCTCAACATCGGAGAAAATAAAAAATTTAAAATTATTTTTTAGGGCTAATATAAACAAATGGTTTATTCCAACCCCGCAAAATACCGTTTATTGTACGGTCACGCGCAAGCCCAGTCAATTAAAACCCATGCCAACCGATGGGTGATGGTGTATTACACGATTCCTTTACTGTTTTAATCAAAGTTGTGATTGTTCGTAAATGGTTTTCGAACGGTCATTTCGATCCCGATGAAAAGCAGAAACCCTTTGCGCGTTCCAACTTCGTCGTTTTTGTACTGATGTAAAACTTCACTGTGCAAAGTCGACCCTTGTGCGTTTGATCAATTCTAATAGTTTCTACAATTTTAAATTGTCAACATCTGGGGAATAAATGACCTGATTCTTTACAACAACAAGTGCTTTGCACAATTTGATTTTTTTTTTAATTTAACAAGTAAGAGGATTCATGTTCTTTAAACCTAATATTAAATTTTCTTCCTGTCCGACCTATGTGTAAGCTGTGTAAGCATTTATTACATTCTAATCTATAAATTCCCGATTTATTTAGTAGTGGTTTATTTATCTTTGGTGTTAAAAAAATAACTCGGACATTTTTTGGTGATGATCTGAAAGCTAGTTTTATATTATGTTTTAAAAAAATATGTGCGATTTCATATAAAATTGGTCCAAAATATGTTATAGTGTGGTATACTGGAAGGATATTTGTTTTTATGTATGGGCATGTATGGTCATTGGCCGGAATACACCTATGGAATGTGGTTAATACTTATTCGTTTCTCTTTTTAAGTCATTAAAGAATTAATGCAATACTGAATCCATTATTATTTGCAATGATTTTGATGGTATTTAATTCTTTTTGACGTTTATTTTTTTTACATGATTTAAAAATGTTCTTTTTGTGTTTATCCTGGATATGAATTATACGTATTTCTTAATCAGCTAATGCTTTTAAACATAAAAAAAAGTTTTTAAATTAAGTTTACCAACGGTCCTGCTTTTTTAATTAAAGATTATTCGCTAGATAGACTACAACCAAATCTATTACTTACCTTACTCTGAGTAGAAAATGCAGTTTTCTTTTGAGGTACATTTAATGCATCTGGTGGACCCATTACATTCCCTTTAGCAATATCATTGCCATTTTGCAAGTTGTGTATTCTATTTCCGAGGTCACCTAAAGCAGGTCTTCTTCCTGGCTGTAACTTATTTCTTGTGGTAGTTGTCTTTCCAATTAATGGTGAACTTATGTTTTCCTGATTTGTGACACTACTGTTCACATTTGATATATTACGTGAAGCCATTTTTATTTCTGTAAAGTAAAGAAAACAAAATAGTGAAAGGCAAAATGAAACTAATGTGAAAATAAAAGAAAAACATTTACTTGGTTTGACAGCACTAAAAAAAGAAGTTACAGAAATATTAAAACTATAATATGCAGCTTAAGATACCACTAAAGATATAATTTGGACCTATTTTTCACCAAAACTAAACTGTAATAATTCTGTTATTAAAGTATATATATAATTTTTTATTTTTTTACTTTTACCCACTTTAAAGTTGTTCCTCAGAATTATGAAATTTGTAACATGGGTATGGTACATTCCACAATAATTCGTCGATTTCTCGACCGCAATAAAACTTAAATGACAACCCTCAGTGGAAAACTCAGCCATAAATAGGTTGCCTGACAAATATCTATTGTGTAGGCACCGCACCTTTTAAAAAGGTACAGGTCCAGATTACCTACTAATATCAATAATTTAGGTTAGCTATTTTGGATGCTCAATAACACACACGAATATACGTTGACAAACGACTGATGAACGAAGATGAAAAGACTCTGCTTTATATTGAACACCTGCAATTTGCCTTTAACCTACATAATATACCAAAAGTAGGTACAATAATAAATAAGGGAAATTTTAAGTCCGACCTACATGCGGGTACCCAAAGTTTATTGAGTTTTACAACTAAGAATAGCAGGTTAAACGAGAAATCAACGAATTATTGTGGAATATACTGTATTCATTTTGCGAGATTGCCTCCCGATGCGGCCTAAACCAGGTTTGACCAGCATTGCCGCTTTCGGCGGCAACGATAAGTAACAAGTCGCACTATAAGCACCATTTGGTGCAAGTATATCTTTGCAATATATACATGAGAGACTTGAAAACACTTTATCTTCCATATTTGCCCCCTTTTAGGGCATACATTTAAACTTGTCACTAAAGCTTCACTGATGCGATCATGTGACGTCAAGTGCTGTTTTAATTTGACAAAGCCGTTAAAGAAGCTCTGATAATATTTTGGGGGTTATACTTTACTCCTGACTTAAGACACTTTAAAGTGCCTTAAAATTTTACATGTTGATGCAACCTACAGTAATTAATTTCAAAACTAAAATCAATCAGATCCACAAGCATATACTGACTAAAAAAAGAGGGGGCCCAACTGTTAAATAAGCAAATGGTATTTACTATGGGTAAAAATTAATTTATTTTCCAAAATTATTTAGTTTGTTTCAAAAATGGGGGCTTGGGCCTTCTTTGGCCCCTGTAGCCGAGAATAGCCACCATAGAGAAGCGACAGTAGCATTTCGCGCCAAAAATTTTAGGTGGGGGACCGACCGGCCAAATGTCAACGTGTTACCTAGGGATTTTCACGCCTGGCCAACTTCTTATGGGGATACTGGAAAAAGTGACATTTGACAATTATATCATTGCCAGGGAATAAGTAGATATCTATATTTTTCCATATTTTGCTTTGTAGTAACTTGGTAGTAAATTTCTAGATGGCGAAACGTTGATTTTTTTTAACCAATGAGAAGTGAGAATTATTTATATCCCTTTTTAACCATAAATCCCCGTGTTGTGTTGTGTTTGCGTCGGCCATTTTCTATTCTAGTATTTGGGTTGTAAGTGTTGACTTTGGGTTTACTGTTTTAAATTGTATTTTTTGGTTTTAAATTTGCGTTCTTATTTTTTCCACACCATTGTGAAAAAATGATAAGGTAAGATATGTTATTTAAATATTGTAGTAAGCCTTCTTCGATATTAAACCAAGATTCTTTGTAAATATCTTCGCAATGGCACGAACACAGCATGTAGGCTGAAATATTCTTGTAATTATCCATGTTGCAGAAACGCCTATTATAGTAAAATTGTAAGCACAGATTTTAAGAACAAAAAGTTTCATTCTTTTCTTCGAGATCCCTTATCGTTAGAAGCTTGGAAAATTAATGTACTTTAAGTCCCTCAAAAGATTGTAAAAATGTATGTTTGTGAGGACCGTTGTTCAAAATTAAATTATGCAAATCTTGAGGATCCTTCGCTTAAAATATAGAGCTGCACCTTGGTCACCCTTTATGAATTCCATTTTAAAAGAACACAGTTACGGAAAATGTTTCGATTCTTTTCAAAATTTACCTCTCGAACCATTGGATAACCCTAAAATTAAAATTTTAAATAATGTTATTTTATACCTTATTTACAAAATTTCAATTTCATGTTTAACTTGTCAGAGTAATCTCTTTTTAGTGGAGGTAACCGACAAGCATTTATTTGTAATGTTTAAAGAGTTTGATAGCAAACGAAGGCTTAAATTTGCTAGTGAAGCTTTAGTCAATCTTGTAAACAGACTACATGCTGATATTTACAAATATTTGGATGAGAATGTTTACAAGAATAAAATTGAAAATTTATTTAGGCAACAATATTTCGAACCTTACTGCAAGCTCTTTTTTCAGACTCTTTGTTCAGACCGTAATTTTATGAAATATTTAACCTAACTTTAAAAATAATAATTTTTACCATTTATTATAAATATTTATGTTTATTTTTCAATAACCACATTAATTTAAATTCTTTATATATTTTTGCCCGCTGTCTGCTTCTGTCTTTGCCTAAATTAATAGCAAAAGTTCCCATATCATATTTTATGTATTTTTTAGTCTGTTTTGAATAAGCGAATACTGCCTAGCTTCTTGTTTTATAGGAAGGAACCTTTCAGCATGATCTCATCCAACCCCGGCTGTGACAGTTTTAGAAGTATCTCATCCAACCCCGGCTGTGATAGTTTTAGAAGTTTTATTGTTAATTTTAGAATATATTTTATTTTGCCTGTGTTATCTCAGGTATAAGAATTTATGTTGTTATCAGAGAATATTTTTCATTTATTCTGAAATTTCATGTTTTATTTTTATGTTTTATTTGTTACTGTTATTTTTGGAATGTAATTTTATGTTGTTGTTGTTTATTGAAAATTTGGGGCAAATGTCCCAAGATTTTCCTGGTTTTCTCAAAATATTTGTATTTATAACAAATTAATTTATAATATATTGTTAATAATAACATTTTTTGTTTGCTTTATTTTTTGCAAGTTTAAAATTTTACCCAATCCTAACAAAGATAAAATTTTGCTAAAATCTTACTTAACAACTGCTTATTTATTAAAATAATCAGTTGTTAAGTAATGTATTTTAGCAAAATCTTATTTTTGTTGGAATTGGGGAAAAATAAAAGAAGAAATAAAAATTTATAGTACTACCAGCGCATTCGCCTTTTTATTATATGCTTTTATTAGTTGATTGGCCAGGCGTTTGTCGCTACTGTACTGACAGAAAATAGCTGCGTTCAGAAAGCACGAGGTTTGGATTTCTCTAACCCCTTTTTTATTCTGTGGGGATTTTAGTCCGTTGTCGAAAGTTCGTTACGAATATTGCGATTTTGCTTCGTTTGGTAATTGTTTACAAAACGGTTTTCTGCTATTTTTGGATTAAATGGCAAAATTTTTATACAGTCATATTCTAGTGTCCTCAGGGATTTCAAATATACTTGCGCAGAGGAGAAATTATGTGTTTTAATATTTTTTATTTCGATTTAAAAATTTAAAATTACCATTGATTTCTTCATATAATGCGAAAACTCCCCGTTATGACAAGAAACAGCAAGAAATTATTTTTAAGGTTAACCGTGCAGTGTTGCCAAATCGGAGTCTTTTTCAATACGTCTCCGCATTTTCACGTCTGAAATATAATTGGGTAAATAAGCAGCTTGTTACCAGAACTAACCATGACCGACCTTTTAAACAAATTCAAAAGCTTTTAGTTCTAGTCGGACATGGTTAGTTCTGGTAAGCAAAGCAGCTTTTTATTTATCCCAATTATATTTCAGACAGATAGAATGTCAAAAAATTTGATGGCCTAAATTTATTAAATCTGGCAACACAGAGAACCCCCAAGTTTGTTTTTTCCTAAAATTAAAAAAATACACAATTTTTTGTTTGTGCGCACGTAAATTCGTATTCCTAATAAATAACAGAAGGTGTGTATACCAAATATTAACCATATAATAGTAAAATAGCAGAAAACCGTTTTGTAAACAATTACCCTTCGTTTGTGAACCAGTTAAAGTTTTTAAATTAAGGTGGTGTTTTGAACATTTTGTATTGTTTCTTAAATTAACGATGCCTGGCGGTAATTGTTGTGCATTCCGAGGATGTCATTCCAAGGATGGACAAAAAATAAGTATGTTTTCCTTTCCAAGAGACCCAAAACGGTAAGTACATTTGCAATCGTATTATTATTTTTGTATCATTGTTTTGAAGCCTGTTAATTATATTTACAAATGATAACAAAATAACTTTTAAAAAACTCACCACCACCCTACCGTTAAACAAATATATTTTACTAAATACAATGATTTTTGGACCTACTAATCATATGACTTTTTAGGTTAAGTTTGTTATTTGTTTATGATTTTGTCAAAAAAAACCTTTTTGCGGAGAAATATTTATGTTAAATACTAAATTTTGTTATTCTGTTTTAAAAATACTTATAAAATTATTTTCAAAGGATTAAGCCACAAACTTATTATATTTGAAAAGTCTGGTTTAGGTAAGCTAAGTCAAGAAAATAGTTTTTGTTAATTTTAGCTTTATTTGAGAAAAAAGGTCTCTTTCAATATGCCTATAAGTCTAATGTACCAGATTTTGAAAATTGAATAGAAAAATCTGATCTTCCTTTGTATTATGTTTAAATCTGGTTTAATAATATATATTTGTATTTAATGGTATAGATGGCTGATCGGTGTATATGTTCTTAAGAGCCTGCTTTAAAATAAAATATCCTTCATAGCTATCCTTATTTGACACTACCACTTTAATATAACATGATTGTATAGTAATCTCGCTGTACATTTTTGTGTAAAAGTTGACATTTGTATTAAAGCTAGTAATTTAATTTTTCTATTAGGTAAAAATAAAGAGAAAAATAGGTATTTAATTTATGCAAGTGATCATGATAATTCAATATTTTTTCAGTAAAATCGTCAAATGAGAGACTATTGCTATGAACCATTTTTCTTAATGGTGTATAACAAAGTTTACGGTTTAAGCTCTCAGATTTAAAAGTATACAGTGAGATTACTATAAATATCTTTTGTGTAAAATACATATAACATAGAACCTTGTAATATTTAACCATTAGTGTATGGATTCAGATAAGCTGTCAATATTTTATGTGTAAATTACATCACCTAATTATATCTTTGTAGTGCTGAAATATGGCTGCAGGCAATCTATCGTACAGATTTGATTTCCAAGATAGAAGTACTGTTTAAGAGTTCTCACAAACTTTGTGAGCTTCACTTTGAACAAAAGTACCTTGTAAAAGAAAGTACGAGAAAACTACTAGTGGATGGTGCAGTACCCACCATTTTTTTCAAAAAGATCAGCAATGATGCCAAACGGGCATATCCAGAAACAGATGGTACAGAATCTGCTAAAAAATGTATTATATTATCAGGTTTGTACCCATTTTAACCCTCAGTATAATTTTAGGCATTGTACATATTCCATAGTAAAAATCATAAATAATGTTGTTAATTAAAACATTACTGTGCAAACTATGAAAATATTAATTATTAATACACAATTTATATGTTCATAACTATTTATAGCCTTTCAGTAATTTTCCAAAAACAAGCAAATTAAAAAAAATGTACCTAATACAAAATATGTTGATAGAGTATTGTTTTTGTTTTAGATATTAGAATTGCTCCCCCAAAACTTCCTCCATTTATTAGTCAACAAGATAAACCCAACCAACCACATAGGTCCGTTGCTCAAGAGACTTTAGTGTTGGATATATATGGTAAGACTCCATATTTTCTTTTTTCTCCTATTTCTTATGCATAATATAAACTGCTCAACATATATTTCGTTACAAGCAGTTTTTGGGTATTTTTAAAACTCTGTAAGTCAAAAAGTATTATTCTGTTTAAAAACATTTTTTATCATGTTAAAGCTCAATCTTTTTTCGTTTAAACTACTACGTTATAATTTCAATAGTTTTGAATGTCATATTTTATAGAGAGTGGGAAATATACTCCGTAGTCCCTTAGGTTTGCAACAAATGGGAAACTTGTTTGTTTGTAATTTGTCAGAAAATTTTATTCTCCATAAAAGTTGGTGCATAATATAAAACCATATTTGCACTAGCGAATATTATTAAAAGTCAAAGGGTATTCAGGGTAGGTCAAAAATATTGAAAAACTGCTTAAAAGTAAAGTACCCTTATTTCCAAAAATGTCACAAAATATTGAATTGAAAAGTTGCTTATCAAAAGTTATGCATAAATACCAAGCCATGGCCTTCCATTAAAATTTTGATTTTTTTTTCTAAAATTTTGAATCACCCTGTAGTATACATATTTTTGTTATTTTAATGTAATAATATTTTAAAGTACCCAGCTATAATTAAATCAATTTAAAAAAGTTTCGTGATACTCACCTGTATTAGTAAAATTTAATTGGTTTTAATTTTTTTTAGCTAACCGCCAACTTAAAGTTTGTTGCAATGATATTTCACAAAACTCTAAAATTTAACAATTTTTTTTTAAAAGGCTAGTACTTTAGTAATAAATTATACAAAAAAGTCCCATGTGAAGAATACAAGTTTTGTTTTAAATTCTTGTGAGTGTATAACAGTTGTTCAAGCGCTATACTTCCATAAAAATTTAAAATGAAAATTTCATTCATTAAATTTTTTTGGACGTTTTTTTATATAAACACTATTATTGGTTAAATATTGGCCTTAATAAAAATATTATTTGTAACATTTTAGAGATTTGTTAAATATAATTGCAACAAACTTGAAGTTGGCGGTTAGCTTAAAAAAATTGAATCCAGGTAAATTTGGTCATGGTTTGGTATTGAGGCATAACTTTTGATTCTAAACAACTTTTTTATTAACCATTTTGTGATATTTTTTATTATATATTATATTTATATGTTATTATTTAATAATTAAGTTTTTTGATGTAATATCTCGTTTTTATGATTGTTATGCTATAGCTTCATATTACAAATTTATGCAATAAAATTAATTAAAAAGTGCCATGTCTTCATATAACTTAAAAATATCCAAATTAAAAGTTAAAGCATTTAGGTAAAAAAAAACGTTTTTGTTAATATGTTTACATAACATTTCTGCCTTTTTAATTCAGTATAAGGGAACCATTTTTTTACCAAATCAGGGCGCTTATATAATTTTTGTAACCTTAACAGTTAAAACCCCTCCTGAATTTTTAAAATTCGCTTCCTTATGTACTCATGCTGAATATTTAAGGTGTTAATGCGTAATGTAAAAATATTTACATTTTTTTTACTTTAGCGCTTAAACTCTTTATTGGAACATAAAATTTAATTCTCTACAGCATTTACCAATACAATATTGCTTTATTTTTAAAAATAGTATAGTAATAGTAATAAGTACTTTACTCCTAGTCATTTTTCAAATTAAAAGTACATTTTTAATGGTATTGTAGGCCCAAGTACTTCAAAAGTTATCTGTGAGCCATTGAATACACCTCAACACCAGCCACATAGCTCGGTTGCTCGAGAGACATCAGTGTTGGATATATATGGTAAAAGTCCCCATTTTTTTTATTTCTCATATTTTTTATGAGTATAATAAGTATTTTAAATAATTTTACATTTTATTGTTATTTTTGATCTTCTTTACATTATACTTTTAGTAATTCCCACAATCAGAAAATTAAAACTAAATTTTTAATGTTATTATAGGCCCAAGTACTTCGAAAGATGTTATCTGTGAGCCATTGAATATTGATAAACCATATCACCAACCACAAGCCGCGGTTGCTCAAGATACATCAGTGATGGATATATATGGTAAGAGTCAAGATTTTATTTTTATTTCTATATTTTGTATGCTTTATATACTTGTAGGTAATTGTAAATGAATTTACATTTTACTGTAGTTTCTGATCTTTTTTGTCAAATTTTTAGTAATGCCTTCAATCATAAAATTAAAAGTAAATTTTTAATTTTATTATAGGTCCGAGTACTTCGAAAGATGTTATCTGTGAGCCACCTTTTAAAAATTCAGAAGCTTCACCGAAAGAAAGATGTACAATTTTACCACCACTGTTTTCTCCAACGGCATCTACCCAAACACCACTTCACCTAAGCTCCAACACACCCCGAAAGAAGATATTAAAGTCAAAATAAGGTCTTTGAAAAACATAGTACCAAGAGAACATTAATAGGAAAAGTCCTGGGAAAAGAAGCGCCAAAGAGTTTGTCGGATTTTAAGAAACTTTGCGACATATTCTTAGATAAGCCTTTAGCAGATATAATTAAATCGCACGTTTCATTAAAGGGTAAACAATATATTTCTCGTAGATATTCTCTGAAGGTTAAACAATTTGCTTTAACTTTGTACTTTCTAAGCCCCAAAGCATATAGTTATTTAAGTAAAATATTAACACTGCCTACAAAACGTTGTTTACAACGTCTTACGTCACAACTCTCATGTAAGCCCGGTCTTAATAATATTATTTTTAATGCTCTTGAAATTAAAATTAAAACACTTTTAAGTCAAGATAAACATTGCATTTTATGCATCGATGAAATGTCTTTGAAATCTAATTTATTTTTTGATACCGGAAATGATGAAATAGTTGGATTCCAGGATATTGGAAATGAAAAAAAAGAGTCCTCAATCTGTAAAAATGCTTTAGTTATCATGGCTAGAGGTCTCTATTCGCCATGGAAACAGCCTTTAGCTTATTTTTTTATTGGTTCTCAATTAAAAGCTGCAGATCTTAAAAAAATTATGGAAAAATGTATCCTTAAATTAGCAAATATTGGTCTCTTTGTTCAGGGAATCTCAAGTGATATGGGTTCAAATTTCTTGGAATTAGCAAACTTGTTAGGTGTAACTCCCGAAAATCCAGAATTTCAAGTGGAAAACCTGAATTTGTTGTATATATTTGACCCATGTCACTTGGTTAAGGCAACAAGAAATAATTTAATGAAACATTCATTTCATTTTGGGGATAAAAAGACATCTTGGACTTATTTAGAGTCTTTTTATAACCAAGACAAACAACAATTTTACAGATGTGCCCCAAAGTTGACTGATGCTCATTTGCATCCTTCAAATTTTCAGAAAATGAAAGTTAGTCTTGCTAGTCAAGTATTCAGTCATAATGTGGCTAGTGGGATGAATGTATATAGAACACTGGGTGGTCTACCATCTGAAAGTTTAGGCACAATAGAGGTCATTGAAAAATTTAATAATCTTTTTGATATATTAAATTCATTTGCTGTAAGAAGTACTAATAAATATAAAACTGTGTTTGATGGGTCACAGTTTCAAATAGATTTTTTAAAAGAGATTTTAATTTTTTTAAATGAACTGAGGATTGTGAACCAACATGATATAGATATAACAAATAGGGTAAAATTTCAGAAATGTTGGAAAATAACAATAAATAGTGTCTTTCGACTTTGGAAAAAACTCTCCCAATTAGATTTTATGTATCTAAAAACGCGCCGCATTAATACTGATTGCATAGAAAATTTCTTTGGAAGTATTAGGCAACAGGGGGGAAATAGTGTTAATCCTACACCTATTCAATTTCAAAGGGCCTTTAAAAAACTTTTCTGCCATAATTTTTTACACTCCAATAGTATGAATTGTAGAAATGACTTAGACCAAGTACTAATGGATCTAAAGTCTGCAAATTTTAACGAAATATTTCAAAATAACGATGAAATAAAACCACCACCAGCTATTTCTCTCCCCGAGTATGACTATAGACAGGAAAATATTCCAACCCAAAATGCTTTTCGATATGTGTGTGGTTATCTTTTAAAAAAAGCAGTACATATTCACAACTGTGAAGTTTGCAAAAATTTTGGAAAGCAATGTGAAATGCTTGATATAAATAACTTGTTAAATCATTTTAAAGCTTTTGACAGCACAAAAGGTATTTATGGTGGACTTCAGTGTCCCCCGGATGATTTTATACGATTTATTTTTGAATTGGAAAATATTTTTAATTCTGTGTTTGAAGGTATTTGTTCAGGACAGGGAATTTCCCATCAACTCTTTGATCTGATGAAAATGTACACTTTAATTATCCGTGTCCAAATTTTCCACAGTCCTATATTATTAAACTTTTATAAGAATGAAAATGTTTTATACTCTTAAATATACAAATCGAGACTTGGGTCAAACTCAAAAGGATAAAAAAATATTAGAAAACTTAGATATTATCTCACATATGAAAGGTATAATATATATAGAATAAGCATTACTACATTATTTTTATAGGTTACTTTTTTAGCAATTTAATGAAATAAATACATGGTATATTAAACAATGTATTCTGATGTTAAGAGTAATTTTCTTTAATAATTAATTTGTTAATATGTATGAAGACGTTGTATTAATAAAATTTTTAAACATTCACCATTTGGTTTTATTTTTTTACATACTTTAAAAGTAAAATATTGTTAATATTTGTAGAAATATTTTTTTTAATATGTAAGTGTCATTAATTATTCCTATTATTTCTCACTTTCTAGTTCGTGTTTTTTTTTTTTTTTGTAAAAAAAGATTTTCTTAACACTTCTAAAAAATTTGTAGAATTAGTGAATTTTGTTTTACAATAAATAAAAGTAAAAAGTTGTATCACCCTTTATTATTATTATTATTATTATTGGTTTAAATTTATATAATCATTGAAGATGACGATTTTAATGATTTTTGCATCCGTGGGTTTTAGGCCGCTGATCACAAATTTGTATCATTTTTGGGGCAACATTTCGTTCTTGAGATATTTATCATCAAAATCAATCAAAACCTTGAAAATCAAACTTTTACTGTGTTTCCTTCACACAATTTGTAATTATGTGCAAAAGCAGGGAAAATACAGGTATTAAAACTTGATTTTTAACTCTGATGACAAAGATCTCGAGAGCGAAACGTCGCCGAAACAAAATTACTTTAGATTCATTTTTAGCAAACCAAAAATCCCCAGGATGTAAAAAATCAACAAAATTGGCGCAGGTAACCTTTAAAGTTTAATGATGAATATATCAATAACAAAACTTTGCTAAAAATGACTTTAGATTCGTGATCAGCGACCCCAAACCCCGGGTGGCAAAAATTAATTAAAATCGGTGAAGGTTATTTTTCCAGTTTGAGGATAAATATCTCTAACAAATGTTGCCGAAAAACTTGACTTTAGATTCATGATCAGTGACCCTAAAACCCCGGATGCAAAAAATCATCAAAATCGGCGTCAATTCTGATAAGTCAAATTTTAAAATTTCCATTAGTGTTTTAAAATTACTTTTCTTAAGGATTTTTTTTTCAGTGTAGGACGCTTTATTTTGCCACAGAAACAGTTTTCTCAGTGTACCGACCGGCCAACTGTCAAATACGTCACCTTTAAGGTCATGAATTTTTGTACCCTTAAGATCAAAGGTGCCGACGGTTTATGTCGCTTCTCTATGGTGGCTATTCTCGGCCTGTAGCATATGTCACTGTTCAGTCAAAATAACATAATTTCTAAATAAAGAGCACTGCATTAGAAGATAAGTTAAAACGAAGTATTGTGATGCATTTCTAAAAACACCCAATTTTATGAGGATTAAATATACAGTAAAGCGCACCGTACTGCGAACATAGGAGGCTCCTGGACGATTTTGGATGAACCCAATTCTAAAATACCAATAATAATTTTGAGGCTTGCATTTCAATTTCCGTCTCGTTTCCTTAGTTGGCTTATTTTTGGTTGGGACTGGTGGGGAATGCGGTGATAAATTCGGAAGAATTATCTGCCCAGTTTAGTTGTGTACTACGTTTTTATTTTCAGTTAGAGGATGCAGTGTTTGTAGGCAAGTAACAAGAGCCTAGCTAGCGTCAACCGACTTCGATCTGATTTTTTTATAAGCCATAAATTTAAAATTAGTTGCTTACGAGACCGCAACGTTTGCTGCGGTCTTAAAAACCAAACAGTTTTTCCTAATAAAATAAAATAATTTTTCTAATAAATAATGAAACGTTAAGAGATATTCTTAAGAAAATAATTTAATGTGCATTCATAAAATATACAAAAAACTCTTTCAAGTTATCAAAGATGCTCAAATAAACCACCTTCTTGAGCCACAAAATTACCAAGATTGTCATAAAAACGCCTTCGATATTTGCTAGAATGTTAAGGGTAATAATCCTAAAAGAATTCTCAATTTGTAATTGTAATTTTTGTAGATTAATAGCCCGTCCTCCTGGAAACCATAAATTTTGATTTTACGTGACCCCAGAGAAAAAATCGTTGGGTGAGACCATGAAGTGGAAATGTCGATTTATCAGTAAAAACAATGTTTCTTATAAATGCATTGTTATTTTTCATTTCCATTACAGTTTTAAAAAATTGTATTTGTCTAAAAAGATCATCAGGGTTAATTTCGTGGGTTTTTCTTACTTTGTAGGAGCGGTATAAATTTTTTTCAGCACTCTTCCCACTGATCTTTTGCACAAATCAACCTGTTCTGCAATTGTATTAATGGAAACTGTAGGATTTTTAATAACACTTGTCACTACCATAATTTCTTTCATTTTCCTTTCCTGGTTTTTTTTTCTGGGGCACTATCATGTTTATGTTTTCTTGGAGTTAAACAACCAAATGTCAGAAAGTTTTTAATGACTCGGTAAATAGTGGAAATCGTGGGAGTCGGCTTAGTTATAAATAAATTAATAAATAATTCCCTAATTCCCTAACAGGATTTCCACGGTGATACCATTCAAATATTTTAATTTTTCTTCAGTTCGTGAACATCCATTTAATAATAATTATTTTATTAAAAAAACTTTTTGGTCGTAAATATTCGACACTGTACAACTATTGCTGTCGAGCGTTCGATACTAAAAAAATTATTTCCAGAAATAAACGTATTGAATTGTTTGCTGGAAGATTATTGATCGATAAGCAATGCGTGCGGCGTTTTTAGGTACATCCAAAATCGTCCTATGTTCGCAGTACTCTGCGCTTTACTGTATAACAATGTTCATTTTGGTATAGAATATCATTTGCTCTCATGATATTCAATTAAAATAATTTCATGTGATTTTAACAAACAGATTTTAAAAAAGGTTTTTTTTAGTCTCTCCTAAAATTAAGAATAATCTATAGAAAAACCCATCCCCTATCATTCCAATATCCTAAAAGTAGATTTGTGAGTGGGTTAAATTTATTAATTTTTCTGAATCCGTCCTAAGAAACTCTAACGTTTCAAGACCTTATACAGAATTGTCCTCACAGAAAATCTAAGATATTAAATATTTTATTTTATTTTATTTGCAAGGCACATACAAAGTTGAGCCTCTCAAAAGTCCAATGATAGTATTAAAACCAATGATTAATTACACAGCCCCACAAAATAAAAAAGTCGAAGCTCCGAAAGCTTGACCATGATTTTTTTTTTTGAGGTCCTGAACCCAATGAGGAAGACCCCCCAGGTCAGGGTCAAGAGCATTTTAAGGTCAAATCTTCAAAGTTAATTCCTAAACTTGGTGTTTCTTATTTGTTGAGGTCGCTAAATACAAATGTGTTTTTGTTTGTTGTTT
>JAHBCN010006108.1:0-50946 GCA_019359885.1 Listronotus oregonensis | reverse complement strand
AAAAAAAAAAAAGAAAAATCCTTTTCGTTCCAAAAAATTTGGAAAAGAAAATTAATTGCGCCATAATTTGCTTATTTGAAATAAAGTTTGGCAGTCCTGTGAAAAACGTTATAAAGTAAATTGAAGTTTTTTTCAGAAATTTTTATAAAACAACGTAAACAAGTTTAGTGTAAATGTCAAAAAATATGTGCAAAAGAAAGGAAAAATACAGTGAAAGCAAAATATAGTTTAATTTTGCAGTATGATCATGGGTTGATCTTGAAAACGACAACGTGTCAAAAAGTTTCTTTAAATTAACCATCAGTGCAGTTAATAACCTAAGCGTACTAAAAATCGTCAAATTCAGCTTCACCGTTGACTTTTGTTTAGTATTTAAACTTTGTATATAGAACTAATAAAAAATATTAAATAAAAAGTTCTACTAAATTTTTAATATTTTGCCAACCTACTCTATTATTATTTAATTTTTTAATAAAACAATGAAACAACAAATTTATTGTACGCCAATAATTCTGATTTTTATTTGTCATACTTATTTTAGGTTTTTTTGGTTCACATAATTACAATTCTATCAAAGCTTAATTTTAGATTATACTTTTATCACATGCTGCAAACACTTTAATAGTCCTTCAACAGAAAAAAAACACACAAGTTATTTTCTTTTAATAGTTACAGATCATAGAATAAAAGGTTTTCAGATAAGATTTATTCAGAAGAAAAAAACATTTAATAAATATTTTATGCAACTAAATAAATTTTTCTATTTAATATTTAAGTGCAAGTCCAAAAAGTCTATAATATTGTAAATATCTTTAAAGCCACTTTTAATTTTTTGCAAAAAATTTACTTACCAAGATAATTGTTAAAACGGAATTGGATTAATGCCATTTCGTTTTTGAAAGTATACAGGGCGGGTCGAAAAATGTTATTAACATTGTTATTTTGAATGAAACACTCTGTATTTTTTACAAATAATAATTGATCTTTCCAAGCCAATTTCAGTGATATATGGTTTTATGTGTAATCAATTAAAAGTAATTTCAATGGCGCATTTATGATTCTTTTAGTGCAAAACTAAATTTAAATGTCTCATATGTCACATAATCAGGTAATTTGTTGGAGTACTCTTAAATAATATGGTATGAACAGGCATGGATATTGTTAGCCAATAATGGAAGACAATTTAAACATCTGGTATAGTACCGTATTCTAGATTTTACTTGTTTCTTATTTTTTGTGTTCTAATGTTATTTTTTATCTGTCATTTTAACATATAAACCGTTTAAAACAAATATTACTAAGTTTGTTTTTATGGTCGTGTTAGATTCTAAAAAAACATTATCAAGTAAACTATTAAAAAATATAAAGTACTTGCTGAGTCACCCTGTACAAAGTACAAAAAAAATTGTAATGCTCCATATATAGTAAATTACTGCTTATTTGAAAAATTTAAAAATTGATATAATTCTGCCATTTTGAAAGATTAACAAATAAAACCCATACCATTGAAATTTGCTTAGAAAGATCAAATAACATCCGTAAAAATATACAGGGTGTTCATTTAAAATAAGAAAGTTAATTATATTTTTTGAACATCCCTGTATACTTTTAATAACGAACACACAATTTTCCCAACTCTTTTTTAAAATTATGTTGGTAGCTAAATTTTCTTTAAAAAGCGGTTTGAAAGTTATTCGCAATATTCCATAGAGTACGATGAAAACTTAAGTTTCGTTAGTTTTTACATAAACTCTAATGCGTTTTGACGGTAGCTGTTAAACACTTCTTGCTATTACCAATTCATTTTTATGTCAAAGGATTCTAAATTACATATAACTACAATTAATTTTGCATTGTTATTGTAGGCACTTTTAATTTTTTTTTATCGTAAATGGGTGTAATTGCATATTTTAGCGTTGTTTTTAGTTCTGATCAACTTTTTTAATAACAATTTTCGATAAAGGTACTTTACTCTTGGGCAAAATTCATATTTTTTGACAGACCTCGCATACGTCTGGAAAAATTTAATATCTGACAGTTACATTTTAGGTTTTAGACCATGCAGAACTTTTTATAACGAATAAAATTTTCTGAAAAATTAATAATAAACAAAAATCCATATGTAAAAAACTAAGCAGGACACGCTGTATGTGCATAATAGACAAAAATCAGATATTTTTGAGGAATAAATAAACGAATACCAAAGATTGTTTGCCTAATTGCTTAACACGCTCTTCTCAAGACAATTTTAAGTCGATCTAGAGAAACAAGGATCCAGCGATTTTCAGTAATTTATTTCAGTAATTTATCTATGAGAAATGCATACTTTTTTAATTTTCTCAGAATTTAAAATAAGGTATTTTTTCCAAAATTGAGTTGTCATTTCAGTTTAGGAATGCTTTAAGATATTTATTAGCGCATCTAAGTTTTTATGTCTTTAAATAAGAGTAGTGGCATCAGACTCATCAGCGAACCGCATATTATCCTTTTCCGGCCAACCACCTCTCCTAACTCATTTACATAAAGTTGGAATAGGACGAATCCCTACGGCACCCGACAAAACAAATTTCCTAGAGAACTGTTTACAAGTGTGGATTGTGTTCTGTTTATAAAATAAGATTGGATAAGAGCTATTTTTAAATCATTAAAGTTATATTTATTTAGTTTGTCTCATAGTGTATGAAAACAGACGCTATCAAAAGCTTTCCATTTCATCCATAATAATTCCAATGAATTTATTTAGGCTTTATTTTTTTTTTGCCATTACATACTAAACTATAGCAGCCAAAGTTTTATTTAATTTTGTAATTAATGGGTAACAGTTTTTTACACTAAAAAAAAACGTATAAAATGTTTTTTTGTAATTGCTGGGACTAATACAAACCAAGTTGTGGTTTGTTAAAGGTTAGCTGTTATTCATCAAACACCAAATTTCAGAGTTTTAAAGGCAAATATGCAAAATCTACGTATTTTTTGAGAAAAACTAATAATATTTTTTTTGACGCATTTGCAAAGACCTTTCTTTTTTTTTAAGATATGTATCTTAAAAAATGAGTGAGTTATGATTAAAATAGGGTTAGACCAAAATTTTTTGAGTGCAAAAATTTTCGAATACAACCCCCTAATTACCACCCTTATTAAAATGTGTCGTAGCTTTTTTTCCATTCTCTTTATATATGTATCATAAATACATAAAGTTTGAACCGATTTAAATTGCTGCAAGTTAAAATCAAATCAGAGTTTTAATGAAAAATGAACTTTTCTTGAAAATAACTCGAAAACCAAGGGAGATACGTAAACATTACTAAGGTATCAAATTGTAGCTTTTTGAATTACAAATATTTTGCTTTTTTTAGTTTACTGTATGGCAGAAATTAAGTGAAATATAAACGTTTTAAACGCCTGTGTATAGACGAGCATTACTTTGTTTTAGCCCTTTAAACTCACCTCTTTAAAAAGAGGGTTTCAAATAGTTTTAATATATAGAACCTTATAGCTCTTGAAAAAACCAAGAAAATGGTTATTAAAGAACTTTTTATCAGAAGAACTGAATGAGTTTTATCTTAAATTCCAAATTTTGGAGCATGTTAAAAGCAATTCGATGCATTTTTTTAAAAATCTGCGGTTTTGTACTATTTTTTGCATTGTAATATTGTAAGGGGTGGATTTTTGAGAATTAAAAAATTACAAAATTAAATTAGTAAAACTTTTAAGCAGTCACATTTTAAAATTACAACTCTGTGACAATATGTTAGTTTTTTTAGGGTAAACAATTTTATTTTATTAAATCATAACAAGGGTTGACTTTCAAGGGTTGAAATATATAAAATAATGTTTCAAGAAATTAAATACCTATTTTTTAATTTATATGAGCCTTATTTTATGTGTCTTTAGCTTTGATATGAAAGATTTAAAGGTTTTTGCAATAAAGGGCGGTTTTAATCCCTAAAACATAAAAAGCGACCTTCAGCATAATAAAGATTTTGAAGAGAAGGGTACATTAAGCTTAATCCCAAATTTTCATACAAAACACTGAGATAATATGTTAATCTTTTAGGGTAAATAATTTTTTTAATTCAGAATAAGGGTTGATTTTTAAGGGATGAAATATTTCAAATAATGTTTTAAAGAAACAAAATACTACTTTTTCAACTTATTTGAGTCAAATTTTACTCAACTTAAGCTGTTTGTATGTATAGTTTTATAGGTTTTAGCAATAAACGGTAGTTTTCACTCCCAAAAAATAAATAGCCCACATGGGCATAATGTAGATTTTAAAGAGGAGGGTAAGTTAAGCTAAATACAAAATTTTCATGCAAATCTATGCATTTTGAAAAAAATTCCAGGTTTTGCACTTTTTTCAGCTTCGTTTTTTGGACTAAAAATAAAGGGAAATTATGGTTCTCAGGTGAGTTATTTGATACCTTTGTTCCCACGCCACTGGTTGAAATATAAGTCACCCGATATTTTCAAAAAATGACCTTCAATCACTCTAACTTATACGTAAAAATTAATTCCTGTATTGTAAGTAAATCCTAATAAATTAAATAAAAACCACTTTTATGACACCATCTTCAAGGGCTTGTAGCTCTCTCTGGAAGAATTTTCGGACCTATGTTAATATAAACTTTTTTTCAAATCTGTTTATGTAGAATTGTACCTTAAAATTTTTCATCGTCATTTCCGGACACCCTGTATAACAACATACGTTATCTTTAATTTTGTATCCTTAATTCCATATGCGACAGTTTTATGGTTAGTTTTTGTTAATGTTTTGTTGCGCTATACTTTTTTTACAAGCAATTTATTTTTAACTCTAGTTCTAAAACATCAAAAACACTTCTATGACAAATTTCATTACGACTGGTAAACGTTGTAAATAAATATGACCGATAGATTAACGAACAAATGAACTTAGAAATGGAAGAAAATTCTAAAGAGAATACGGTTATTATACCTTTAACTGTTAACCTTACATATAGTATTATAGTCTCACAAAGAACTCGGCCCAAAAAGGGCTATATCAGGTAATACGATTTTAAGGCCCTTAGAAAAATGTTTGATATGCAATAAAACTTTCTTGAAATTGGGACTTATTAGATTATGGGGTTGATCAGCAAACTGTATTGTGTTTAATATCTATGCAGAACCTGGTAAACAAATTTGGGTGTCGTACAACTCGGCCCCAAAAACCGATATATCAGTTATACGATTTTATCGCCCTTTGAAAAATTCCTAACTTGGCCCGATGTGCAATAAAATCATTACTGACAAAGTGTATTGTAGTTAATATTTATGCAGTAAAAAAATGACTGTATAATAATACAGCAAGTACATTAAATACAAGACAAAATTAAGATTAGTAGTTTTGGTTAGTTAATTACAAACATTTGTGAATTATTTCGTGTATATTTCAATAATTTAATGTATGAGACACATCCCTTTGTATTTATTTTTCCATAAGAACTATTGAATGTACAAGTACAATACAAGAACAGTATTAGTTTTACACAGGTGTCTAAAATGTATCTGTTAGGAAAAAACAAGAATTTATTGTAACATATTTTAATACATAAATATTTTTTTGGGCCGAGATGGACGAAATATTTGTAGCATATCTGATCCGTCGGACCGTGATGGGTGAGGCCCAAGTAAGGTCATATTTTGATATCCAACTAGTACGTTAAATCTGAGACTAAATTAAGATAAGTCTGTCTTTAGCCTGCTAAATTTAGAGAAATTTATGGTCAACTGGGTAAATTAGTACTAGTATTAAATTAATTTAAATTTAAAGAGCACAATAGAAAATTGTCGTCGCAAGAAACAAAGTGGAGGTGTATTAAAGTGTAGTGCTTACTTAAAAACTCTCTGAGATTCTTCTAATAGAGAATTAACTTCTTCAAATTAACATAAATTACACGAACCTGAGCTTGAAAATGTTCTGGTTAGTTTTATTTATCATTCTTATAAGTAGGTTTCATTTTGTGTCAAAATTTATGTAGTCCCTCATAATATTTTAAAAAAGTCACGCTCGACTAGGATTTGTAACAGATAATATCAAATAAATTAAATATATGCTTGGGCCGGGATGGACAATAAATTTGTCAAATCGAGGTTCGGGCCGGGTTGGGAAACGCCCGTAATGGAAAGTAAAAAAAGAAATTTAATTTGGAAAATATCTCAGCTTTAAGAACAATAATTTCTTCTTTTGTGAGAGTAATAAAGGTTTCTCTACATTATTGTTGGTTCCAAATTTAAATATTTATACTGGTTAAATAAAAGGTTTTGCAAGATAAAAAAATGTTAATCTTTTTAAGATTTATTACTTTTAATAATTATTATTTTTTAATATTGGTATTTTTGATTAATTTGATTCCTAAAAAAAGTAATTGATCACTTTTATTAAAATAAAATTTATAAAAGCCAACGGTGAGCAAATATTAGAGATCGTGTACTGTTTAAATTACATTACGCTTGGAACGGTCTAAGTACATACTAAAAAATCTAACTAGGTTTTTATAACAAAACAGGATAGTTGTTAAAAAAAAAACAGTGCATGATTGCTACTAATATGTACGTTCGGAAAAAAACTTTAAAAAAAATATCTATTTTCCGATTTTTGAAATTTTATTTCGTCGAAATATTTTAAGTGAAAGTATAATTTAAAAAATAAAAAAAATAAAATTGATTTTTGTAAAATAATAAAATTAAAGTTTTCAGTGTTACTTCATTTGTGAATTCAGATTAATTACCTATCCTACAGTAGCGGTAACTTTTAAATTTAGAGAATTTTCCTAAAAAGGCAAATAAATTGTTTTTTGACATTACTTATATGAAAAATAATATACGACTTTACTTAATATTATTATTGATGTTAATAAAATAGATTTTTTGCTACGCTCCTGTAAGACCAATACTTTAATTTTAGGCCAATAATGTGAATTTAAGGGATTGTATTTTAGATTTGCGGAAAGCCAAAATTTCGCTTTAATTTACAATGGAATAGGCAGAAATGCAATTGGAGCTCTTAACGGTTTAAACACATAGTGCACTGATAGATGAGAATGCTGTTTTGCCAGGGATGGGTGTGGAATTAAAAAAAAAAACTGAATTATTCTCGGTTCTTTTCTGTGGGTCCACTAAAAAAAAACAATTTTTGCTATGGTAAAATTAAAAAATTAACCATTAAAAATAAATACAGTTCGTATATTATTACAGATATGTTATAGGTGTAATTTCAGGAGATTTTTTTACATTGGTTATATTTAAAATTTTGTATAAGTTTTACTAAAATACAACTTGTCCATTTACTACTTACTTACGTTTTTATTTTTTTTTTTGCCTTTTTGAGAGCCCATGAAGGCTTGTATGAAGCCTAAGTACTCAGTACAGTGCGAGCCGGAATCTTATACGTTCAACCCATTGGTTTGTAGTACTGCCAACAATATCCAAGTTCCACCATTTTAGATAACCCAAGACTTATAGTTTAATGCAGAATACGAACTACACACAACAGCACGCAGTCGTACCAACAATGTTATGCAAATTGTATATATTTTTTTTTAAATTGCATTTATTTGCTTATAGTTTTATGTGGTTTTCCTAACTTCTACTTTTAATTACATAAGGCCCAAGTTTTGGCCCTTCGCACGCAGTGTCTATATTAGAGGAAAGGTTTCTGCCTATTTTTCCCCTATCATAAATTTGTTATCGTTCGACATAAAGTTGTAGGATTTGATATGTAATTTACATAGGTATTCTAATTACCTGTAAAAAATTAAATTAGTTATACCAAGATGTTTCTAAAATATTCGATTTTGAAAATTGTCCATCTTACTACTAACTGGCTTGCTCATTGATAAAAATTATGGGGCACTTCGGGAAGAAGTAAAAACTTGAAACCTGGGTTTAGCTTGTACCCTGTGTGTGTAAAAAGTCTGGAAACTGCACAATTTTAGTCGGAACGCACTGACATGATTGATATTTTATTATATTTTGGGTGTATTTTAGAAGCTTGCAATCTAATTGAACCCAAGTTTCTAAGGTCATAATTATTTCATTCCCGAAACTTAGAAAAAAGAACAGAAACACTTATGTTCAATATGGGACAAGTTTCCATCCAAATATCCAAGCCTTTTATAATACTGTGATCTGAAATTAGACCATGTTTTTTTACTTGGCAAGTTTTTTACTAATATGTCTGTATTAATAAAAAAAAGCTGTCTGTATCATTAAAAAAAACATTCATTAATACAGACAGTTCAGTAAAAAGTATGCCATATCAAAAAAGAACTTGGTCAAATTGGATCTTAGTTATTTCGGAGGCAGACATTTTTGAATATGAACTTGGCCCTTATTTAAGATAGTGCTTTTGTCATAATTTATATTATAATTATACAAGCAACAAAAATTGCATTTATAATATGTTTATAAAGAACTTAAGTGTTTTTGACATGATCTATATTAAATGGAAATATTTTTATTATAAAGCCGCTTTTCTTTTTTGTGTTATAGTTTATGTATTTAATAAAAGTAAAATACAAAAAAAGCGCTTTCTCTGCATTATTTTACATAAGGTCACTAGGGATTTGGGGATATTTAGGGGTGATTTTGGGGGTTGAGGAGTTTTTGGGATTTGTGCCCGTAGAAACTTTTGATCAGCGTGTTAAGAAATATCACTCTGCAAAATTTAAAAACAATTGGCCGAAACCCATTTTCCATAAGAAAATTGCGAGGTCCTTTAAAGTGCGTTTATCTCGAAAACAGTTGCTCCTAGAGACTTAAATGTAGTATACATGTTTAATGCAGAGGATTTATAGTAACTTATTTTTTAATTAACAGGTTAATATACTAAGCCTAAACAAATTTATGCTATCTAAAACAAGTGGGGTAAGCCGTAGCTGACGCCCCCTAGTAGCAACATTAAAAGCATTGATGAATTTGAATTTCTCGCCTCAAACAACCCTAAAAACTAAATTAAAATAAGTCTAAATTTATGTACTTCCTTATAATATTTTAATATAGGCACGCACGACTAGGATTTGTGACAGATAATATTAAATAAATTAAATAAATGCTTGGGCTGGGAGGGCAAATAAATATGTCATTTTGGGGTTTATTATTTATTTAATTTGGAAAATATCTCAGCTTTAAGGGCTATAATTTCTTCTTTTCTGAGAGTAATAAAGGTTTCTCTACATTATTGTTGCTTTCAAATTTAAGTCTATACAGGATAAAAATTGTTAATACCTTTATGCACATTTTTACAAGTTTTGACACTTATAATAATAATTATATTTTTAATATTGGTATGTCTTAATAATTTGGTACTTAAAAAAAGTAATTTATATACAATTAATAATTAGTGAATTATTTTTTTTCTTTATAATATTAAAGATCGTGTGCTGTTTAAATTACATTACATTTTACACAACGCTCGGAAGGTTCATTTAAACTAACTGCTTTATTAGAAAAAATATGTTAAAAGCATGCATGATTGTTTAATAAGTTTAGAAACAATTAAAAAAATATTTATTTTTGGATTTTTGAAATTATATTTTGACCAAATACACTAAGTGAAAGTATAGTTTAAAAAAGTAAATAAAATAATATTGGTTTTGGTAAAATAAAAATCAAAGTTTTCAGTGTCACTTTATTCGTGACATCAGATTGATTACGTATCTTACAGTAGAGGTAACCTTTAAATTTAAAGATTTTTTCTAAAAAGGCAAATAAAATGTTTTTTGATATTACAAATAAAAAAATATAGTATACAACTTTACTTAATATTATTATTGATGTTAATAAAATCAATTTTTTTGCTACGCTCTTGTAATACCAATACTTTAATTTTAGGCCAATAATGTAAATTTAAGGGATTGTATTTTAGATTTGCGGAAAGCCAGAATTTTGCTTTAATTTGCAATGGGATAGGCAGAAGAAATGCATTCTTGGTAATTCGAGCTGTTAACGGTTTAAACACATAGTGCACTGATAGATGAGAATGCAGTTTTGCCAGGAGGGGTGTGGAATTAAAAATGAAACCGAATTGTTCTTAGTGATGACTAGTGAAATTAAAATATTAACCATTAAAAAATAAATACAATTCGTATATTATGATTTTTTATCCTCCTACTTACAGATATTTTTTAGGTGTAAATTCAATGGATTATTTAATTTTTTTGCATCGGTTTTATTTAAAATTTTATATAGTACTAAGTTTAATTAAAATATAATTTGCTCGTTTATTATTTCCGCGCATTTTACGTTTCCACGAGCCCACGATCTATACGCACGCAGTGTGTATATTACACACAGGTTTCTGCCTATTTTCTACTATCATAACTTCGTTATCGTGCCCCATAAAGGTGTAAGATTTGATATGTAATTCACATAGGTATTCTAATTACCCGTAAAAAAATTAAATAGTTATGTTAAGATGTTTTTAAAATATTCGATTTTGAAAATCGTCCATTTTACTACTGACTGGCTAACTCATTAATTAAAATTATGGGGCACTTCCAGAAGAAGTAGAAACTTGAAAGCTAGTTTTTAGCAGATGTGTGTGTAAAAAGTCTAAAAACTGCACAATTTTACTCCAAACGCACTGACATGATTACTATCATATATTAATGGGGTATTTAAGAAGTTTGCAATATGGTTGAACCTGAGTTTTTGAGGTCATAATTGCGTATTTTATTTTATTCACTAAACTTGGAAAAAAGAGCAGAGATTATACCAGAAACATTTATGTTCAATATGGGACAAGTTCCCATCCAAAAATCTAAGCCTTTTATAATACTGTGATCCAAAATTAGACCATGTTTTTTTTATTTGGCAAGTTTTTTTCTAATATGTCTGTATTAATATAAAAAAGCTGTCTGTATTATTAAAAAAAACATTTATTAATACAGACAGTTCAGTAAAAAGTATGCCATATCAAAAAAGAACTTGGTCAAATTAGATCTTAGTTATTTCGGAGGCAGAAATTTTTGGATAGGAACTTGGCCTGTATTTAAGATAGTGTTTTTATTATAATTATACAAGCAACTAAAATTGCATTGATATTATGTTTATAAAGAAATTAAGTGATTTTGACATGATTTACATTAAATGGAAACATTTTTATTAAAAATCCGCTTTCTTTTTTGTGTTTTAGTTTAATTTGTCTAATAAAACTAAAACACAAAAAAGCGGATTTATGCTCTGGCGTTATTTTACATATAAGGTCACTGGGGATTTGGGGACATTTAGTGGGTGATTTTGGGGGGTTAGAAACGTTTTCGGGATTTGTGCCCGTGGAAACTTTTGATCAGCGTGTTAAGAACTATTACTATGCAATATTTGAAAACAATTGGGCGAAACCCATTTTCCATAAGAAATTTGCGGGGTCCTTTAAAGTGCGTTTAACTCGAAAACAGTTGCTCCTAGAGACCTAAATGAAGTATACATGTTTAATGCGGAGGGATTTATAGTAACTTATTTTTTAATTAACAGGTCAATATACTAAGCTTTAAAAAAATTATGCTATCTAAAACAAGTGGGGTAGGCCGCAGCTGGCGCCCCTTAGTAGCAACATTAAAAGATTGTTGAATTTAAATTTCTTGCCTTATACAACCCCCAGATCTCCAATTTTGTACCGCTACGTGATTTAGTTAAAGAATTATTACAAAAAAACGAAAACAAAAGTAAAAGTTTGACACCCTGTCTCTTAGTTATTATCAACTTTGGAATAATGCAAGTGTACGTAAATTGCATTATTTCGACCCAAGGAATCTGCTGTTGCTCTGTGTCCCATTACTTCTGAGACATCCTATATATAAATTACGATTTTTTGCTAATGATAAAGTACCAAATTTTAAACTGACAACGTTAATTTAAGACTAAAAAATTTAATTTTTCTTATTAATGTGAAACTTTAATAAATGACTTTAATTTAAAAAAAAAATATCTTATAAAAAATTAATTGTGACTGAAGAAAATTATTTTACCCAATAAATGTGGTTTGGAAATTTTAAATCTTATAAATTTTGTTACTTTAAAATGTAAATTTGCTAATTTGCCTATATCATATTAAAAAGATAAAATTAATTTTGCTCATAATGAGTTTTTTACATACTATAATTAGGATTTTTATTCTTTTGAAGTTATTAATTAGAAAGTGTTCTTAGTGGTTTAATTAAAAATATATAGTACATTTTTTACAACGGAAATTATAAAGTATGCAGTATTAGTTAAAAAGAATTTTTTTCAAGCCTTAAAAGTAAGAATCTTTCAATAATAAAGGTATACCTTTTGTGTTACATAAAAATGTGTAAATTTATAAAATTTTATAGAATTGGTTTATTTTTAAAAACGCTTTGTATCTCAAATGCGAATTAGGTATGTCTAATCTTTCCAATTTGTTTAACCTTAACTTTAACTTGAAGTTACATAGGTCGATTTTAAAGAGGGATTTTAAAAAAGTTATCGAGTTTTTTGTCGAAAAAATATACGACGGAAGTAGAAGTTTCTTTTTATAATCATAGGTTTATAAAAAAAGTTTAAAAAATAATTACATTTAAACACCAAATACTTTTATAAATTAAGTATACTTAAATACTAAATTGCTGCTCCATTTAAAAGTTTTTCGTGTTTTTATTTTACGGGGTGTAAAAGAAGAGTCCTCCAGTTTACGAAAACTTTTCGAAAGCGACGATCTACAAAAAAGTATATATCTCAAAAAGTTTTTAATTTTTTTTAAAGTTTACCCGAGGACCATTACCTCCCCGCGGTGATTTGGAATGCACGGTAATTTAGTGCATTTATCGATTAACTCCAAACATACGTTAACTCTTTTTATAATGTAAATTTTTAATAAGAAAATATAACAAACAGGGAGTTTAAAAAAATTCACTTTAAAATTTGTATATATTTTTTTGATAAGCAGTTTTTTTCTTAATTTTTTTAATAATATGTATCATAAATTTCATAGCCATCTAGGACAAATATCCCAAAATAATCCAATTCTGACAAAAACTTGGTTTTATTTTTAAAACCTTACTAACTTGGTATAGGAACATGACATATCATTTGCCAGGGATTTTAATTGCTTTTCATAATAGGTCATAATATACATGGTAATTCATTAAAAAAAATGCACCTTTTTTAATTTTTGTATTTCGCGGTAAAATCACTAATTTTGATTATCCCTGTATAATATCGAATAATAAGAATTATATAGAAAATCGGTATAAAAATCTATTTTTCTCTTTAAAAAGGTTAAATGAAAATAATAAATATAATTATGGTATAGAATTTATTAATGTGCCTATTAACTTTTATAAATAATTAATTAGGTACTATTAGGCAATATTATAATAAATGACTTTAATTAGATCTGCAATATCAATTACATTTTTCCACTTGGCAAATTAATTGAATCAAATATTCTGATACTTTTTAATAATCATTATTAAAACTTTTGTTACTTCTATTATGTTTTGAATATCACCTGCTTGACGGATTCTATAAAGTGACTTTAATTGCCATAGTAATTTTTTTCTTAGCTGTTGTTAAAAATGACAAGGGCATTACTTAATTATAAATATGTTCTATAGTTTTGTTGCGGATTCATGTTTCAGTATGTTCTCTTTGGGATTACTCGCCTTGAATTCCTCTGGAAACCACTTTGGTCCAGGTCCCGGGGTATAGCGAACTGACCTGCAGAAAAACAAAAAAACAATATTTAAATTCAAATATTAATTTACTTATCGGTGGCAAGTCGGCCACCGTTGTCAAGATAAAATTAAAAGAACTAACCAAAACTAAATTTTCATATTGGGTAATTTGACTGTTATATTTAAAATTTTAAAAAAGACAAAAAAGGTGGTGTGGTGTGTTAATTGATGTTAAGTTTACCTGAAATAACTTCAGCATCAAGCATAGGTAACCATTTATTATTTAAACTAACAGATATTGATGCTACACATTTATCTTTATTTAATAATATACAGTGTTTCCCATAATAGACTACCCATTTTAATGGCCCAGTAAAATTGTTAAAATTTAATAAAGCTTACATTTTATTACCCTTAATTACAATTCACTCTTTGGGATTTAGTATAACCTAGGACTTATCCAAATTTTAAAAAAATACGCTCTCTTAAGTAAGTGCCATTAACTTCAATGCACTTTTCAAGATTTGACAAGAAATAATTCATGACACGATGAAGGAAAACCGGATCTATTCACCGGACCTCTTCAGGAATTCGGACTTTAAGATCTTAAATGTTTTTTGGACGAGTTGCAAAAACCTTTGATTTTAAATAACCTCACAGAAAAAAGTTTGGTGCAGCTAAGTCCGGGGATCTTAAAAGTCAATTTAAATCCCCAAATAGTAAAATAAGTCGGCCATTAAACACTTCCCGCAGAACTTTTTTAGAGTTTTTAGAGGTATGTACTGTCGCTTCGTCTTCTTCTATTAAGTTACTCTTTATGTTTTCACGCAAAAAAACTCGCTGTTGAACTGAATAATCCATAAGAATTAAAACTAAACATAAAATTATGTGTTTAAACCTAATGATGCTTTATAAGAAAAATGACCTTTTACGAAAATCAATTTTTCCTAGTTTTGTGACAAAACATGTTGATTTACATCCCAAAGGCCATAAAAGATAATAATATGAAAAAACGTACTGACTTATCTCATATAAAATTTATTTCAATATCAAAATAGGTAGTCTATTATGGGGAACCCTGTATATGCATTTTTCTTTATTTTACGTTTATTTAAACAAGTTTCGTTTGCTAAAATACTAGAAGCATTTCAGTTTATTATGTGGTAGTTATCATATGCGTTTTGACAGATTTTTAATGTGTGGTTAGTTTTTAATGTACATTCTATGTTTTTTTATGCGTTTGGCTATTGGCCTGGAAGTTTTATCTAAATAAAATTTATTACATTCACAAGGGATCCTATAAATAACAATTTTTGTCTTTATAGTTTTTATATTTTTTTATAGTTCGCTTTACCCTGGGACCTGGGCCAAAGTGGTCCCATTTTCTAGAGGAATTCAAGGCGAGTAATTCCAACGAGAACATATTAATTAATTAATTAGTATGGTGGAAACTAGGATAAAATAATTAAGTACTTTAATTATTTTTTCCTAGTTTCCACCATTCTAACTTTTTTTTTAATAAACACGTCTTAATTTAGTCTACAGCCTTTAAAATATCGACTCACCCTGTACGAATGTGTTAGATAAAATTAACCAGTTTTAATGGGAACGTAAGTAAACGAATTAAATCAAGTTAACCAAATGGATAGCAACGATTATGGCAACAGATAATTCTGATTGAGATTGGATGGTTCATTTTATCCAGTTTATAAAATTGGTTTATTGTGGAAAATACAATAATCATTTGTATTATAATGGATGCTATCAAATTATAGGTTTAGTGCCATCAGAGAAGCCACAAATTAAATTAAGCTCTTTTAGCTTCTATTGGGTTTGTTATATTTAATAAAAGCGCTGTAGCCTGGACAAATTGGCCCAAATTGAATTAAGTTTGATATATACACGAATATACAGGGTATACCTATCTATTGTTAACATTGTTTGATTAATGTAGTGAACTAAAAGTAAATAATATATATTATTGAGTTTACTTAAGATACCAATTAATGAGAATTCCCTGTAGATCCATTAGTTTTTAGATGAATAAACTAAGATCTTATTTATTATGTCTCTATGTATGTGTCTATTTAGGTATTAAATGTTATTTATATACAAATGATGATTTCTAAAATTTGAAGGGTTTTTAAAAAAATATATTAGCACTATTTTGTAAAGCAGAAATGGCAGAAATAGGTATATAATCAAATGGAGAAGGAGCAAGATTTGGCCCCACCTTTTCTCGACGTTCTAGTCAAACAAAATAATGGACATATACGTACATAGGTATGCAGAAAACCTATCCACACTGGACAATATTTACACCAGCATTCTAATCACTCGAACGAAACGAAAAAAACAGGGTCATACGTACTTCATATAATTAACATAACTAGGGATCTTACCAAATTTCATGTGAATGTGGTGAGGTATATATCGCCGAAACGAAAAGACCACTCGAAGTTAGAGTCAAAGAACACAAAAAACATACTTGCAATAAGCTGTAATAATTGTAAACAACCAAAATATATTTACCAAGCTTAGTATCGATATTCCAATGATCTGGCTGTCGTTGCTGGGATAGTATATAAGTCGTAGCTTTTAAAAATAGTTTTTAGTTATCACTTAAAAACGATTGAAGATACATCACTAACCGAAACGTTAGGTTGTAAATAACAAATAAAGACAATAAAAGCCCAAGATTTTAGTGATATTAAAACCATAACATTGTCTAACACTTTCAAAGAGAGGGATATTATCTATTACACATGATTGCTAAAAAAAACTTACAAAAAACTTCAACAAATCTAAAACAAAGTATTTTGATTTCAAAAGCGATCAAAACCTATCATTCTTATATGGTACAATGAATTAAGGCCAGATATAAAATACGCTATATTACTTACTACAGGGTCTTCAATAATGTCCGTAAACCACATGACCAAAAATGTTGTGGGTTGCCTATTCAGGGGTTGCACAAAATTTTATTAAATATCCCTAGAAATATTTATTGTCGCTGTACATTTTATAATCAATTTTTAAATGTCAAAAACATTTGTTTTTAAGGTTAGAAACCATTTATTATTTTTTTTTAAGTAATAGTCATTTGAACCAAGTTATTCCAGCCTTTTTGGATAGTTTTTGCATGCATTTAGTTTTAAGTTTCTTGTTTGTCGATAATTTAATTTGCTAGATTAAGGAAGAAAAAATATTGGGTTTAGCGAAGATCTGTTATAATTTTTATTATATCTTTGGATTTTCGTTAACTTAAACTTAATAGGAAAATTCAAGTCACGTTTATTCGTAGTTCACACAGTTTGTTTAAATTAATTAAATAAAAACTACTTGATTTAAATTTATTTGTATATTGGTAATACTCGTAAGTTAATACTACACAAGTATTTTTACACATCAATTATTACATAATAAAATAAATTAGGATAATTATTACATGCTACAAGAAATTAAGATGAAACAATCTAGAAAAAATTTAAATTATTTAAACAGTATTACAGTAAACAAAAATTAAGTTTCGATAAAGGTATGTGGATTCTCCGTGGCCCAAGTTCGGTAGTTCTGACAATTAACGTATCTCGACAAATAAAACCAAGCTTCATCAGACAAGAAAGTATGGTCCAACACATCATTATTGTTAAGAATCTCATGAAACTATTGGGAAAAATGCACCCCCCTAATTTTGCCTCATAAAAGGTGTGCTCTTCTGACCATTAACTGCACCGATTCTGATTTTTTCGGAATTTGAACATTTTAGGAAGTTATAATAATCAGCAATTTTGATTTACACATTTTTCGATTTGTTCGGAGTTTAGAAACTGGTAAATGGACAAAAAAATAAATGTAGGCAAAATTTATGAACTTTTTTCTAACTTGGCAAAATTGTTAATAAGAAAGAAACCAACCAGTGGAGGCACTCTATTTTTATCATACAGTATTGTATATTATTCGCCATATTTTAATGTTATTAACATAAGTTTAAGGAAAAACAAGGGACAAAGGTTATTTTATTAAAAACTCTTTACGTAAATTTTATTTTGACTATAGTAAAAGCACCGCAAAGTAATACTTATTTTATAGAACACCAGCTGGGTAATTATTTTTACTATTTTGGGCAATCATAAATTTCGTATGCTGTCAGCTTCTAATTAATAAATAAAGACGCTTTGTATTACGTGCAAATTATGTTTATTATTAAAAAGGTAGCAGAGCGCTTTCGGTAATCCAACATTTATCGTTGTCATTTGTCAGAAAATTCAGCAATGGAACATACATACGGTAAAACTATTTAAGATTAAGCAGTATTGCAGTACACAGTACACTATTTTTTACAACATTTTTTGTGGAATTCGCTTTGGAAATCTGCTCGTTACAAAAAATGGTGCTTTTCTCAACTGGTTGCACAAATAACTATTAACGATTTAAATTAAATACTACATTATTGCAATTTCTTAAATTAATGTTAGACATAGCCGTCGAAATTGTCCTATCATTCTGGTTGTTAATTTGTAAATTTTCGGTTTATTGTGCAGAGAAATTAATCGGTGAAACACCCAATGATGATTTTTTCCAAGAATGGATACCACAATTCCTTTTTTATTTTCGAGTGAGTTTTCTATATATCCTTCAGCAACTGTGTCACTTTTCCAGTCACCATGGTGTTTAACAGTGTAAAGATGCACTCCGGAATCGGCCAGCAATGAAGCCGAAGACCTTCGGAAACAGTGATCAGTGGATTCGGCAGAATAAAGCAACTTTAAAAGATAAGCAATTGTCTTGCACATGTTTTCAAAAGTATGAATACCCACTGGGTGCTTTGTACATTTGCTGTTCCTAAAGGACAAAAAAACGAGAATTTTAGGCATCACTGAGTCTTATTGATGCATAGGTTCGAACCAATTGCACCATATTTACTCCTTCAACTTCGCCAGGCGTTACAAAGAATTCTCGGGAAACATTGGTTTTTGTACTAAAAATTACAATTCTAAAAACAGTCTCTTCATCGTGTACATCTTCCATTTTTAAGTTTTTAAGCTCCTCTCTTCGCCATGCTCTACTTATACCTATTTTTATTGACACTTCCAATAGAAAATTATCCGCATCTTGTAAAAACTTTGCAATATTTTCTTTAGTCAAATTTTTAAACTTTTTGGGTTTGTAAGAATTGGAGTTTCGTTTTAAAAATGCAATCAGGTGACTAAACTTACTTATGTCAACATGTTTTTCAATTGATAACGTACTTCTTAATATCAAGTAATAGCTCCATAAATAAAAGACTTTTTCGTCACTGATTGTTTTTTGAAATAAGCTAAAAGTACCTTTTCGTGCGCAATATTTTGAACATTTTTCTTGTGACAACAACCTTCATAATTGGCATAGGTTAGGCTAACGCCTCGTCTGATATTTACGGCTAGTACCATTATGATCGTTATTATGATCCGTATAACATAATGTCTATTATACGAGGTAGGTTTGAAAAGTCGTGCAAAAATAAAAACTACTTACTTGTTTGGGGTAAACCTTTTTTATTTTTCTACAAAGTCTCCTTTTAGGAGACTATGTGGAAAAATAACGATGTTCCAGTTTGTTGATTCCTTCCAAATAAAAGGATTTGTCCAAGTCTGCAAAATATCGCTCAGTGTCTGCAATCACTTCCTTGTTTGAATAGAATCTTTGTCCCGCCCGCTATTTCTTTAAATTGGGGAACAAATAGTAGTCCGAGAGAGCCAAGTCTGGAGAAAAGGGGGAATGTGAAACGAGTTGGAATCCTATTTTCATTAATTTTGCGGCCACAACTGCTGAGGTGTGTGCTGGTGCGTTGTCGTGATGGAAAAGGAATTTCTTGTGGGCCAATCGTGGGCGTTTTTCTTGCAGCTCGGTTTTTAAACGGTCCAATAATGATGAATAATATGCACCTGTAATAGTTTTACACTTTTCCAGATAGTCGATGAGGATTATCCCCTGCGAATCCCAAAAGACAGTCGCCATAACCTTTCCGGCCGAAGGAACGGTCTTTGCCTTTTTTGGTGCAGATTCCCCCTTGGTAACCCATTGCTTAGATTGTTGTTTGGTCTCAGAAGTAAAGTAATGAATCCATGTTTCATCCACAGTGACGAAACTACGCATAAAGTCATCCGGATTCTTCTGGAACAGCTGCAAACCATCCTTGCAACACTTCACACGATTCCGTTTTTGGTCAAGCATGAGCAATCGTGGCACCCATCTTGCGGATAGCTTTCTCATGTCCAAATGTTCATGTAAAATATTATGTACCCGTTCAGTCGAGATGCCCACAGCACTAGCAATCTCGCGTACTTTAACTCTTCTGTCATCCATCACCATATCATGGATTTGATCAATGATTTCTGGAGTCGTGACCTCCACAGGCCGTCCAGAACGTTCAGCGTCACTTGTGCTCATATGGCCAGTCCGAAAATTTTGAAACCACTTGTAAACTGTTCTAATCGAAGATGCAGAGTCACCATAATGTTTATCAATCATCTCTTTGTATGTAATGTTTAATCACCACACGAAATTCTTTTTCGTCCACTTCTTAAAAATCACTCGACTTCCTTGATTCACACGAATGCCAAACACAAAGAAATAGACCAATATGGCTGATACTTTGTGTGCGTTCATTCAACACATGCTACTAACTAAACATGACCTCGATACGCGCCGGTGGTGCCATCTCTCGGACTTTGCACGGACTTTTCAAACCATCCTCGTAGTGCAGAATGGCCTTTTTAGTTACCAATCACTGAGTTGTAATCGCCTTTTGTGGATTACCCGAGTGAATTTTGTATAAATATAGACATCCAAATCGGAGACGTGCGGATAAACCCGAATTAATATGTATCTGCGAATTATTTATTTTTAATAAAAAGTACCTAAGCATAAAATATTTGACTTTTAATTTTTATGGTATGTTTTCAAACTGTTTATAGATTCTTATTATATCTTGTTTTTCGTTATTGGTGAAGTTCATTTGTGATGAAAAAATGATTAACATTATATTAAAATGTCATTTCCATTTTACATGTCTTTTATCATATTTTTGACATAGATATATTTTTAACAAACGTTATTTTTGACAAGTATCATATTGCTGTCATCTACCATTCTTAGTTTATTTGTTATTAGCATTTTGCCAGCGGCCTTGCCCGCGTGGAATGCGCGACTTCGGCTGTTTTTTCCCCGTTCTCGCGGAAAATTTACATACATTTAATACGTGCGTCAACGACGTCTGTCCTCAGGTATCTGGCCCCCTTTACACTTCATTACGTCACATCACAGCACTCTTGCTGCTTTCGTCACACACTTTGCGGCGTAGCGCGCGTCTTGTGATTAAACATTATTATTTTATCGTATATCATTTGTTATTATTTTTTATAATATAAATGTCATTTTTTAATAAGTTACTACTTATTTTTTAAACAACTTTTATTCGTCTTTTTAACCCCTCAGGGGATGGAGTTCCGAAAATACTACAATTTTTTATTTTTCTGGGTAATTAAAAGCCTAATCAAAAACATCCATATTGACAACTTTAAACATGACGATTTTTCTATACAAACTTACATCCCCATTTTAGCCCTCACCCCAAAATGATGTTATTTAAAAAATGTTAAAGCAGATCATTTTTAATCATAATAAATAGCCTACATACCAATTTTTATACTTCAAAATCTAGAAATGACGAAGTTAAGAAGCCTAAATACCAACTCCCATATTAACAACTTTAAATATAACTATTTTTTAATATAAACTTTCATCCCCATTTTAAACTGCCAAGAAATGTAATTTTAAAAATGTTAAAACAGATAATTTTTAATCGTAATATTATTCCATAATAATAATAATGCCAAGTTCCACCCAAAATTTTACCTCCCCCCCATTCTACCCTTTTAAGGAAAGGGAAGTTTCCTAAAATCCTTTTCTTTGCTAAATGCTCTTATTTTTCTGGATATTCAGAAGTCTAATTACCAGGTATTATAACTCTTATAAGAGGGGCACCAAATATAAATCCCAACAAAAAATTTACATATTTGTAAAAATATTAATTTTTAAATTCTGGTCAAAATGGTGACGGTACTTTTGCTATTACAGCCAATTAACCATGTAACAAATAGCAAAAAGCTGTTGATTTTTTGTTTGTTAATATATTTTAATACTTATGTCCTAAGTACTGACAGAACAAAGTGTGATTTTATTTTATGTCACCCTATGTTTTGCTATGACCTATTACTAAATCCGTCACTGTGGCAAGGATTAAAAGGTACTTTGTGAAGCTGATTTTGGAATAAACTCAGCCTTCTAGTCGTGAGCGTCGTACGGCAACCCAAATAAAACAGTTATAGTCGACGTACACGTATTTATTTTTCTAAATAAAAGTAATAAAGTAAAAAGTAATAAACACTACCTAACTTAATCCATACCTACCAATTATTGTAGATGTGAAAAATAAACAAAAAATTTTTGCACCAACAATGACATGTCACATACGAATTATAAAACTGGATAAAATTTACAAAAAATAACGCACTATTTTAAACAAAAACAAGTGTACAAGCTCGTAAAAACGCAATTATTTCATTCATGCATAACGCAAATCTCAAACTATTCGATATTAATTTCCATGAAGGGTAAAACAACAGATTGCGTCACTTGGTCATTTTTGTTAAAACTCAGCTCGATAGTGGAATTTTCTCAGAAGAAATAATATTTTTAAAGTAGGAAACAAATCCACGCAAGTATTACGTTCTTTAGTAGAATAAACTTTAATAGATTTAATTGTAAGCCTTTTAAAATTCTGAAACAGCTGTCCCCAACCAACTGTCGATTCTTCCAATTGCACTGAAAAATAAACGCAGTTATTAAAATAACTTTTTAAGTATAAAAAATACCATTTGCTATTACTTCTACTTCCCTTATCGAAGAAAGTTGCATATATTTTATAGCAGACATTACCTTGTCCTTAGTTCTAAAGTTAGCAAATAACGAGTTCGCAGCTTCTACAACGCCTTTTTTTTTAATCATTTTTCCGTCTTCATAAGGTTTCTTTTATTTTAAAATTATCTGGGACACCAGGTATAATGCTTTAACTGCAGCCTGATTTTTGTTTAGAGCTTTAAAAATATTAATTTGTGTAAAACTAAGTGCTTTAATTGTTTTAGTTTTTTTTTGGTGGCAGAATGTAATTGAAATGATTTTACAAAGGCCCGTTGTAAAGGGTGTTTCAACAAGAGTTTTCAAATGATAGTAATAGATGAAAATGTTTTAACTTAAATGCAAATTATTTATTGCAGTAGGTGTTATAATTCTTTAAAATTATAAGTGGATTGCAATACCTATCTCTTAAATGGCGATCACGACTTCTCTGACGGGAAAAATTCTTTTGGTAAAATTTTCCATAAAATCCAAGTGCATTTGTGGTGTTATCGTACGAATTATGTGTTTAATTTTATCTTTCAACTTTAGAACTGTTTGGGGAATATTTTCTCAAGCCTTGATTTTTTGCATGACCACACAAAAAATAATTCAGCTGCGTCAAGAGTTCTCCCTTTAAATCTTGAAGATACGCAATAAATCTATTGTTTCTTTTCTGCATGACCTGTCGCGCAATTTTGTTGAAACCACATATTGTTTAAGTTTATGCCCATTATCTTATGCCATATTAAGTCGCAAGTCTTACGAAAACAATTTCCAAACAGTTTAATAATTAGAAGAAACAATTTAATAGATGATGCCTAAGATAATGCCACAATGCAGCAAGCAAAAGAATTGCTTGCTGCCAGAGAATTCTTAGTGGTCTTTGTTAGATATTGTGTTCGAAGTATAGTTGTAAAGATTTATACTACCTATTACAATAAATAATTTGTATTTACGTTAAAAATATTTTTTCATTTATAACCAATATCCAGAAACTCTTGTTGAAACACCCTCTACAATTTTATGATACCTTATAATATCCCTTTTTTTAGCAACGAAGTACAAGCATTACTTAACATACTACATTTTCACCCTTAAATTTTGCTAGTTTTGGCGCAGAAAAGTATTATTTAGTGCTTTTTTTAGAAAAAGAACCATTACACTCATTAACACCCTATTTAAAAATATATTAGATGTTATCGGCCAAACGTCGACCAAAATAAAATTATATAATTCATGGTATACAATTCTAATCAGAAAAATATCAGCGTCCACAATGAGTAAGATCTACTTTATGTTATTAGTATTCACTAGTGAACTTGTAGAATGTTATCTTGAGTCATTAGTTGAATACAATTTAAGCATATAGAAAGATCATTATAAAGTGACAATATTTAAACACTTATTTAGTATCTTAGCAGATAACAAATAATTTTTTTCTTATTTCTTATTTTTAATTTTTCTGTCGTCTTACATAAAAATAAAAACGTTACTTTTAAACATTAAATTAATATGTCCAAAGTAAACAAGTTGGCATTAAAAGTAGTGTAAAATTAATTTTACAGTTGCTTAAAAACATTGCGTCGGACTAAATAGGTAATTAACTAATTTTGAACCTTACCATAGAGTTTCTCTGGCAACCACGGTTCTTTATTTCATCGTCAAAAGGATGTAAAAATACAAAACAAAGGCTGATGCTGCTCTTTAATTTATTAAAGTAGCGCAATTGTCTAAAAATTATACAGAATCTTAATTATCTTTAAAATACAAAGTTCGTAGAAATATTTTTGCTATTTATTGTAAATATATTTAATGTGTTTTTTATTCTTATACTTTTTATATATATTTTAAATAAAAAAAGCAAAGTTACAGTAAAATAACGGGCAATCAAATTAAAAATCATGTAAATAGTAATTATAGCTTGCATAAAAAGTAAATAAGCTCTATCAATTTTCCTCTTCTGGCATTACTTCTGTTTCCATAAAAGGTTTATGAGAAAAAATAAATATTTTAAATTAAACGCATTAAAAATTTTACGGGGCTGAACTGCATTCTAACAATTGCCTTAAAAATGTTCCCCTGAACTTGCTTATTTTGAATTTCTTATGATAAAGGCATTTTCCGTACCTATCCTCAAGAAAGAACCAAAAACTCTTTCCCCTAGGTAAGACCTATCCCTCTTCTCTAAGTAAAATTTAGCATTTCCTTCATTTTAAAGCATCTCAAAAATAACTAACCCTATGACAGATAGTGTATTAGGTTACAAAAAAGATTTACATCAGATTTTTTTTTGTGTTACATCTACAGCCGCCGCAAGCAGGTTTTAAAAATGGATCTTTCTCAAAAGCCAGCAAAAATTGTTTTCTTTTAACCTATACACTTCCTATAAATTCCCAAATCAGACTACTTAAAATACTGTTTTCATACCTGGGATTTGGTTTTTCTCATTATCGTTAAAATCCCATTCAAAGAGACATTGATCAATGACTATAACAAATAAGCTTTTTTTTTTTAAACGTTAGTACTTAGGCTGTTAGTCTTTTAAAATGTTCTAAGATTTAAAAAAAGCCCAAACTTAATCTTTTTAGTATCCTTTTAAAGTAGACTCTATATGCACCTACACAAGTAGACACCATATTTGTTTATATTTTGACCTTTATTCTAAAAGCATATATGATATGGTAAAAAATAAAACTTAAGATTTAAAATTTGTGGATTTTTTTAAAAACATTTTTCAAACCCTGTTAAAAGATGTAAATAGTATTGGGAAAGTTAAAAATTGGAATTTATTTAGATCCTCTAAATCTAAAATATTACGTACTACATGGAGTTTGTCTGCATCTGTACCAAATTATAAGTATTAATTTCATTTGTACATAAATACAGCAACACTGTTTAAATATTATTCTCCCCAAACCTAATAGCTTAACATTACTCTTAGTTAGCAGTAAACAGGCACCTACATTAAATTTTAAGTATAAAAGCATATTTGTTTATATTTCTTTATTTTAAAAGTACATTATATGTTACAGAATAAAATCCTACACAAATTATAATAAAAAAGTTAAAAATATGCACTTATTTTAATGCCCTGAAAATCCTTTTACTTCACATTTACTGTAATATGTCATTTCCAGGACTCATATGAGTCCGGAAAATAGCTCATCTATACTGGGTATAAGAAGTTTTTACTACTAGTCCAGGAAAGTTAGGAATAAATCGGAAATTTTTAAGGCCAGCAGATATCGAGATACGGTTTTCTGCATTGTGTTCAGAAAGCTCCCAGAAAAAAGTCTATGTGGTGTGGTTATGCAATTTTTCGAAAATGCATTCTGGTGCAATAAATTCATTTTGCTATTGCATAATTACTTAAAATTTTATAATAACGACTGAAAACTGGAAAAATCGCTCAAAATTTGTTACTTGAAGGTTTTGGGGATGCCAAATTTAATTCTGGCATTAGCATTACCCTGGGGCGCTCGGGTGTAGCTCTGCGGGGGTGATTGGGGGGAAATTGCTGCGTCCATGAAAATCAACCGGAAATCGTTACTCGGGGGTTTTCGGGAATGGCGAATATAATTCTGGCATTAGAATTACCAGGGGTGCTCAAAAGTCGCTCTGTCGTGGTGCCCGGGGGTAATTGGATCAGTAAAATCGTTATTTGCGAGTTTTCGGGGATGTCGAATTCAATTCTGGCTTGAGAATAACCCGTGGGTATAAATTATAAAAAAATTAGTTTAATAATAAATTTATTACACATATTATAAAAACAATTGCTTTGGAACTCTTTTTGCCTTGAAATTGGATTTGAAAAGAGCGCCAAAGCTATAAAGAGAGTAGAGTATCGTTATAGTGGGGACCGGCGCGAGTGAACAGAAATATTCTGTATCGACTAAAGAAAAAAATATGAGAATATAGAGATCTTACATCCGTTGGATTGGGGGTGGGAATTGGAGGATAAAGAGCTCAGTCCTGTCACCATGACCCAGGGAGCCGGTCCCGAGGAAATTTTAAGCAGTATCTCTGTTCCTGTGAAACCTGTGAGGCTGCCGACGAAGTGGGTTAAAGTGCAAAGTTGCATGCAAGCATTGTGATGGCAGTTGCTCAAACCATAAAGGCACTTCCAACCAGGCCGAGGATAGAGACGAGGAAGAAGTTGAAGAGTTTAAAGGAGATATTTAGTATTAAAGTTATATTATTTACTTAAAGTATTATTTTGATAATTTGTGATTTTCACTTTTTTCATTACCTTTCCCCGCAGAGCCACCTCCGAGCTCCTCCGGATAATTCTAATACCAGAATTTTATTTGGCATCCCCGAGAACTCCCGACAAACGCTGATTTTCATTTACGCTGCAATTTCCCCTTCCCCCCAAACACCTCCCTCTAATTGCAGAATTAAATTCGGCATCCGGCATTTTTCGAAAAATGGCATAATCACTCCATATATACTTTTTTCCTGGGAGCTTTCTAAACACAATTCAGAAAACCGCATCTCGATATCAGCTGGCCTTAAAAATGTCTTTATTTCGGTCGATCTTGATCTAAATGCCCTGGACTATACCCGGACTATAAGTTCAAAACTCATGTGATAAAAAATGAGTCAGTACCACACTAACACCTATATACAAGTAATCTAAAAAATTAAAAAGTTTGGTTTTTAAAAAGACAGTATAAAATAAAACGTTGTTTGCTATACGGCCGTTAAGCTATTATTACAGCATTCGTTTAGAAATTCCAGACTCGACTCGTTTTCCTGCCTTGTAACGTAACTAACTATTTTGTTATAAAAACTCTTGGCCTAAACATAATTTCCCTATTATTTTTATTTTAGTACTGCATAGACTCTGAATGCATCTGTGCCAAATTACAAGTATTAATTTCATTTATACGTAAATGCAGCAACACTGTTTAAATATTATTCTCCCCAAACCTAATAGCTTTCCATTACTCTTTGTTAGCAGTAAACGTTAAATTTCCAAATTACTATCTATTATGTAAATACCTATTGCCAACTATTTATTAGGTTGATTTCAGTCGTTAAAGTTAAATATTTGCGTTGTCTCATAAGTCAAATTTCGATTTCGGTAATGACTTTTACAATTTTTAGTAACTGGCAGAGCTGGATGGTATTGGAATTAAAAGTAATTGAAAAAGTAATTCAAATACTTTTAGGTGCTTGAAACACTTTAATTGAAAGCTGTTTAAATTTTGTCCTGGAAAATTAAATACTTTCTTCAAGTATTTCTTCTTTGTATTTGATTTTTAATAATTATGAATGCCTTAATTATTTTTTAGGTAGATATTTAAAGCCTTTTTCAGTAATTGAAGTATTTATAAGTATTTTAAGCACTTATATTAAATTGAAGCACTAAAAAGTATTAAAAACACTTTATAGTATTTGAACTTTTAGTAATTCTAGCATTTAATAGGGTGACCCAGGGTAATTCAAGTATAAATATTGGTATAAATTAATATGCCGTTTCTGTAAATAAAGATTTTCCATATATATCCATCATAAAACTTGAAAATCAAACTAATCGCACTTTTACTGTATTTACTAATACTATTTTTTGCGCAAAATTGGTAATTTTTACACTTACCCATTAGAACATGTTTTAAAAACTTTTAAAATAGCTACATTCTTATTTTTTTAGCTTTGTTTTCTTGTAAAAATATAGAACTCCACTTTTAAAGGCTACGGCCCTGTTTTTGCTATGGACTTTTATGTTGGTCACTATAAAAAAACAATTAAAGGCGATATTAAGGTCTACCATTTAAATTTAAAAGTTTATTTTTTTCTAAATTCTTTGATATGATATTAATTATAAAAAAACTACTTCTCTCGTAGAGAGAGTATTGTATTTAGAAAAATTACTTTCTGGTTTCTTTGTTTTCTTCTTTGTCAGATTTTTACGTTTTAGGGTCGCTAAAATTACAAAAACATGTTTTTTCAATTCTCTCGGTCTGTCGGTCTGTCTGTTTCTTTATGTCGGTTTACGTTTGTTGGCGCGATAGCTTAAAAATAGCTTTACCGAGAAGGATACTATTCTGTATACGTATTGGACTAGTACTGCATCGAAATTAAATATCTGTCTAATGGAATATATGGGGTTATATTTTTATTTAAAGAAAAAATATTTAAGCATTTAACGACAATTACAGCACTGTATAAATAATTAGGGCTAAATATAAAAAAACTCCCATTACTATATTTTCTTTTTTAACTTTTACCAATGATCGAATACATTTTTGCTTTTACATCAAATATCTTTTATTGTTAAATTTAGGAGCATTTACGTTAATATTAGAAACACTTTTTCTGCATTTAGAAATTATTTATTTTGTAGGTTTTATAAACTAATCAAAAAATTATTGCTTTTAAAAATATTAAAACTGTTACCTTTTAGACAGTAATTTGTAATTTAGACGAGCACCGAAAGAGATTATATATCAAGTATACGACCCTCTTTTTGTAGCAAATTTACAGTAAAGAAAAATAAATTTTTTATTGCATATTTTATCGGCCTATTAAAGTGTCACTGCTAACTTTGGTCATATCGCTTAAAATAAAATCTCGTACAAAAAGACATACATTTTAACATCTAGGCTGTTTATTCAAAAATATACTAATTAATTTGTGGTGCATTCAAAATTAAACTTTCTTGAATATCGGTATAACAACTTATTAAAGAGAAAACTTTTACTTTTACTACCCAATAATCCCATTATATGGAAAAATGGGTCCAATAAAAAAAGACAGAAAATAAGAAAGAAGTAATAAGGGAAAGAAGAAAGAAAGAAAAGACAAAAAGAAAATAAATAAATAAATAAATGATTAAATGAATAAACCCACCAGTTAATAAATGCATGAGTAAATAAATCGATAAGTGAATAAATATATGAGCGAATAAATACATGAAATAATAAATACGTAAATAAAGAGATAAAGAATAAATAGATAAATAAGTAAATACATAAATGAATAAAAATATGAACGAAAAAACACGTGAAAGAATAAGTATATAAATAAGTAAATACATAAACAAATAAATAAACGAACGTAGTTATTTATATTTATCAAAAAATAAACATTTAAGACCATTTTTTTTTATTCAGCTTTGACGGAACATTCTTTTGAGCTGCCAAATGTGTGGTGTAGCGTTTTTTGTAGTTGTCCGTTTTTTTAGTATCTTTACTTGCATCATCTTTTGATTTCAATTTATTACTTTTGGAGTTAAAAAACTTTAGACAATGATGGACGGAATATTTTCCAATTGTTGTATTGGCCTTGTAAAAATATATGAATTAGCTTAAACACATCCAATACGTTTTGTAAATTGAAAATGCTTAGTAACAGCAAAATTGTTAAACAGTTTATTTTAAAAATTAAAGCTAATTTTATTTTTAAAAAGGTAATATTTAATATAAAATACCTAAAATGAAATTCCAGCAGCAAATTGTGTAAGAATGTGGTCATCATTTTATCCACAGTTCCACAGTCGCCTTATTGGCTAAGACTGCGTCAGCAAAAAGGAATTTTTTTTATCAGCAGTGTCTATGCTGAGTAATCAACTGTTTAAATCGGGACAGTAAGGAAGCTTATTAGATTGTTAAATAAACTTTGGACAATGGGCCCCTTGCATAAAATTTATTTTGATCCAAAAAGTCAGACCAAACTGGCTGTGGCGACACGGGACCTGTTGGAATCCAATATTAGATTTTTTGCTTTGATTTTTTATTTAATTAAGAGCAGAAACAAAAAATCCACTGCGTTTTTTTTTTTTTTTGATTGAAGATAAATCGGTTTAATGTCAATTAAATAGGTAACATAATAAATGTAAAGGGTAATTACACCGTCAGAATCCATCGGAATTAACACAAAAAAATAACATTTGTTCATTCTCGTTGGTACACCTGGTAGGCAATCATGATTACCGACTTAAAGACCAATGCAATACATTATTTGTTTAGGTGTCTTTGTTAAACAAATATGAACAGATTATAATAATTTACTATTTAAATAAATAAATGGAAATGAAACTTGTTAGTTTCGATCTCATCCGAGATGAAATATTGGAACTAAGTCGCATTGGACTGTGTTGACGAGGCATTGTAAATATGTGGGGTTAGCGGATCGTGATGTCAATATTATTTATATTTAAATTTTAAATTTTATGTAACTCTGATGTAAAATTTGGTATTAAAAAATATTTGGCAAAAGTGTTATTTAGGTATAAGGCAAAAAAAAATGAGAAATGGTAATTAGAAAAATTAATTTAGACCACACTAAGTATAAACAGGAAAATTATTAAATAGGAAATAGCAATATAAGCACTAAAAATATTAAACATAAAGTAACAATTCTACGCTTGATTTTCCTATTAATCTTCCTCTTTCAACAGTTGCCCCTATTTCTCAAAAAATGTCCGATATAATTTTTAAAGTCAAACAGATAAAGCGTATTCTTTCTATTCTTAATACTAAAAAATCGTCTGGGATGGAGGGCATACCACCAATCGTCTTAAAAAATTGTGCTCCTCTTGCACCCATCCTAACCCGCCTCTTTCGAATCTCTTACGACACGGGCATTTTCCCGGAGCGTTGGTAAGCTGCACGTGTCCAACTCGTCCCCAAAAAAGGGTGCAAACTCTCCCTTCTAACTATAGACCTATATCTTCTCTTTCTGTTGTTTGCAAAGTAATGGAAAAAATCATTAATTCCCAAATCTTAAAGTATCTGGAAAAACACAAGATCTTACATGATAGGCAGTATGGATTTCGTCACAGAAGATCTGGAACTGGAACAAGTTCCTTGACTTTCTTGGTGAATCCCAGATCGATGCTCTTGACATACCCAAAGCTTTTTATCAGGTCTGGCATGATGGGCTTCTTAAGAAACTTCTCTCTTATGGTCTTCCACCTAAGTTTTGCTCTTGGCTCTCCAGTTTCCTTTCTAATGGACGTATATCAGTTACTGTAGATGGTCATTCTTTCAGCTTCTACCAAATTAATGCCGGGGTGCCTCAGGGCTCAGTGCCAGTGATGTTAGTCAGTGACTCAATGAACCTGGTACAGATGTCGCTAAAAGCTGGTATTTGAAAAAAAAACTGGTACGATCTCATCATGAAGACCAAAAATAAGGAAATCTATCTGTTATGGCTGTTTGACCGAAAAAGTGGCCCAGAACTGCATTAAATAACGAGGCGCTGGTATAGCGAAGTTAGTTTAAAAACGGTCCTCTGGTAGTTTAAAAACGGTCCTTGGATCACCAACACCATCTTAATTGACTGCAATTTGAGGGCCACTTTTTTAACACAAATATGGTTCTTCTTATCTCTATAGTCTCCACGATAGATACACTACGTAAGTCATCTTTATGATGTACCTTTGAGTGATAATACCTAGATGACGCTGTGATCAATAACTGTAGAATCAACGTCTAAAGTTGTCAATGACCGTAAAGCCGGAGTCTTATGCGTCCGATTTCCGACCATTCGACATACGAAAATGTTTTATATATTTTGTCGGAAAACTTGCATGTCTCATTGATCCGAATTTCGGATCCGATATTCAGTCAAAAGAAAAGAAAACAAGAGCATTTTAAAGGTCAACCTGTGAAAGTGCAATGAAAAAAAAATAAAATAAAAACCAGACGGAAGTAAAATATTATTTAATGTAAGAAGAGAAAGTAGTTGTTGAGTATGAGGTAAACTCAGGTTAAGGTTAAAATTTTTAAAGATTTTAAATTATAACTGTTTATTTTAATATGCAATATAAATTGAAATTACCTCAACAAAGTAAATGAAGTAAGGTTAGAAGACCAAGAAGAAACGTCCGACATCGTCCAAAATTAAAATTAATTTAACTCCATTAAATATTTGGATGAAAAATGGCGCCAAAATGTTCTGACCAATCAAAATACTGTCGGATGATCGGATCGTCGGAAATCGGATGCATGAGACTCCGGCTTAAGCAAGTTAGCGTATAATATACTTCTAATTTTAATTTTTGGACACGTTGAAAGTTGGTATTTTTGCATACCAGCACAACTTTTACTTGGTACATGGTACAAGACTCTGAAAAATGGTACGTATACCAACAAATTGGTACGTCTAACATCACTGCTCAGTGCTAACCCTCACGCTGTTATTTCTACATATTAACGATCTTCTCTTTTTCGTCCACAATCAATCCTATTCTTAGTTTTTCTGACGATAGCTCCCTCCACTTTAGTATTCAATTTCTTAAGCCACCATGTAATTCTGACTTGGAGGACAAGCGCAGGTCAATGCTTATCCGTTACATATGAGCGGCCAAGTTCTACAGAAAAAAGAGTCGTTTCATCTTGTCGGCGTTACTTTTGAAAATAACCTCAACTGGCACAAATACATTACATCCAAAGCATTGACAGCTTCAAAAAAGCTTGGATTCCTCTTTCGAGCCAGAAAGTATTTCTCTTCTTTCAATCTGTACAATCTGTATGTATCCCAAATTCAGACCATCTTTGGAAATATTGTTCTCGTGTCTGGGGAATGGCGTCCCCAGGCATTCTGGACTTTATTTAAAGAAGAGCTGTTTGTCTTATTAATGATCCCATGCTCACAGAAAGGCTTTCTCTTCTTGCTCACCGTCAGGCTGTAGGGGATCTGTCTCTCTTCTATAGGTATTTTCACAGCTTATGCTCAGAGTTGGCCAGTATAATTTCTTCTGTCAGCTCTTAACAGAGCAACACGTAGTGCAACTTTTATGCATCCTTTTACAGTTTAGTTAGAGAGGCCCCGAACTCCTCGCTTTTTTCGTTCCTTCATCCCTAGAGTGTCAAGACTATGAAACCTGCTGCCCGCAGAAGTTTTTCCTTCTCCTTCCCAATCTTCAAATATTTAAGTCCCGTGTAAACAAACTCCCTCTCACCACATTTAAGACACTCACGGTACGTTAGTACTTAGGCATTAGCCTTCGTGGACTGTCCCAAGATTAAAAAAACATAAAAGTTGTTTCTCAAAAAAACCTTGAGATGAATAAATTACTAACGAAAATGTGCGTTATCTTAGTACACTATCGTAAAATATGTTTTTTAATGTTGCGGTGTTATGCAATAAAAAACTCATCTTAAAACAAATTGTCGTCGGAAATGTACATCACATACTATCTGTAAAATATCGGTTAAGCCATTAATGGTCATCAAATTTCATAGCATCTGCCATTAGTTTCAAATTACCATTCTATCGTAAATCGCAATCAATTTATTAATCGGAATACCTGTTATAAACTACAGTAATAATAATCCATTGAGCACCGCAATATTTCCCTGCCGGCCGAAGTTCCCTCATATAATTCCGTTCAATGCGTTGACAATATCGATTTGTTGATGCTCGACGACCGCCATGGTAGGTGTAATTAGCATTTCTAACTCCATTACGATAATTACGCACGTATACTTTAACCTTTATTAACCCTAGGAAGAACGGCCCATTAGTTTGGCCATTATTTGGCATCAATCCTATTTAAAATCGCCAAGTGGTGCCTTCATTTTCCGTAAGCGAGTTAGGTGCCGCATTGGAATTTATAAATTATTAGTTAAGATATACGTATTTGTACATAATACCGTACAACATGTAGTTAAAATGGTCTTTGGAAATAAACGTTACTAAAATTACAATTAATATTACACACATTTGCTTGACCAAATATAGTTTACAGCCAAGTAACGTTTAATAAAATACTCACATATTTAAATTTTGTTACTTTATATATTTATCCGGTCAAGTTAGCTGAAAAAGTACCTTTGCATAAATTCCCAAGAAGCTGAAAATTTACATGAACGTTAAGAATACCATTATATGAAATTGTGAAAAGTCCTCATCGATCCCATGTGTGCAAAAAGTTTTATACAAGATCAAACTTTGCAAAAATGAGTTTTTTGAATTTTTTGGCGAAACGGTTCGTTTAATGATAAAAATAGCTTAAACAAAAAGTGTAGATCACGTAATTGTCTACAAAAATTGTTTTTACACTTTTTCGCATAAAATTTACCATTTCTGAGAAAAAACGATTCTAAAATTTACTAAAGTTTATTCTTTATACTATGGACACGTTTCCACGCCACCTCTATACAAATAACCATTGCCATGGCATCCCTACCTGATTTCCAATACAAGCTTATTCCAAATGATGCCTTCAGAATAATGCCTTAGAAAAGACAATATATAACACAGCTCCACAAAAAAAAATCCCACTCGGATTTGACATACTTACTATAAGTTTTTGGGGCCGCTGAAACTGAATCCAAGCTTAGAATTGCTTCATCACGTCAGTTTTTTTTTAAATTGCCAAAATCTTAAATATAGGTTTGAGGTATGACCTAATGAATAGAATATCTTCAGAAAATTCTGAAAAATTTATACAGGGATTTTTAAAGAGGCTTAATAGGATAAAAGAGCTACGGATGTGACCAGTGTGATCCTAACATCAAATTCAGATGATTAAAAGATGAAATATCGTCCAAAAATTTAGAAAAAATTATCACGGGATGTTTCTGACATTCTGGACCAAATAAACTTAAGGAATGTAATTAGTGTAATCCTTACCTCGTACTGAAGTTTTAGGTGTGACCAAATGAATTAAATAACCCCAAAAAATATGAATAAATCATTAACAGTGTTCTATAGTTCGGTTTATAAATGCCAAAATTTGTCATTTTGAACACGCCATTTCAAATTTTAAAATTTTGACCCAAGATTATTAATTTCCAGATTTTGACCTAACCCTCCTAAAAACCCTTATATCGTGAATCTGAGGCAAATAGGTTTATAAATACCAAAATACCATTTTGAATATTCCATTTTAAATTTTAAAATTTTTACCTAATATTCTTATCAGATTGATTTTCGGAAATAAAAATGAAGAATTTTAAAACACCTGCCTATTAAAATCTTTAAATACGGAAACACACTTAACATGTGATTTTAAACCAAAATATTTTTTTTTATATCCAGAGAAACAACATTTAAATGAAATATAATTTTTCGTAACCAAAGAGTGTAGTATCCAAAAACGGGCATAAATTTTACTTGCATTTGATCTTATAAGTTTTGATTGCTCGATCTTGATCATTTTTAAATATGTTATCCTTGAGATAAACCTGAGGGACTTTTTAATGGGACATTTTATTATTACTTACAAAAATAAATTTCATATTTTAATACATTTTCATATTCCGCCTGCAGATAATTTATTAAACGGTACTTGTAAAACTTCCTGTATAATTAAAATATGATGTCCCATTTATAAGTTGCTTAAGAATCACATTTAAAACCCTTATGAAGATATAGCATCGCAGGTTTTGGAATACAGTTCAAAAAATGTTCCATTTAAGAGTGGTTTCTTGTTAATCTAAAAAACAACATATTCAAATTTGCAAAATATTTACCACAAACTAATTTGGCTCAAAGTTACAGCACTTCAAAATAAGGCTAAAATTATATTTCGTGGCCAGGACTCCGTGCTAAAATCTTTGACACTGATTTATCATCTGGATTATGTAATATTCGTATCGCAGTTATTATTTGTATTTGTAAGTATAAAAACTAAAAATGATTCGGATTCATGATCCGATATATAGGAATCAATTTCCTGAATTCGAACTCTTTTTTCCTTAAAAAAGGAATCGTGATTCGTTTTGGTGATTCAATTCCTTTACGCGGATCCGGATTCGTAAATCGATTCCTTTTTTGGAGGATCTGTCCCAGCTCTGTTATGTTATGGTCCACACATAATTATACAGGGTGATTCATGAGGAAATGTTAATACTTCAGGTACGTACTCAGGGTCCAAAAATAAACATAGAAGTCTATACAAATATGGGTCCGCAAGGCCTTCTTTTTCTTTATACAGAGTGTTAAAGTTTTTATTTATATTTTTTTATATTAAAAAAATATGTGTTGCTGAACATAATTTAGGAACAATAATTTTATTCAAAGTTAAAATACATATCGTTTAATTATACATTTTGTTTAGTTTTTTTTTCAAATTTTGCAATTATAAAATCAGATGCGTGTCAGCGTGGTATTTTTTTTTAAATCCAAATATCTCGAAAACGGTTGCTCATATCGATTTTTAACAGGTATACCTTTTTGACGTAAAATGACAAAACAGTTATTTAATTTACTTAAAAATGTAATACAGGGCCGTATCAAAAAGTTGTGGTTGTTCAAAATAGTAAAAAGACGTTTAGGTGACTCCCCCTACAAGTAAGAGCCGTAATAAGATTAGATTCGAATCCGCCATACCAAAAAACTCCCGGATACCAAATTTTACTCCAATATTTAAATTATCATAGATTTTATTTAATAAATAAAAAATAAATAAAAACTTTAACACCCTGCATTTCGGAAACGAAGGCCTTGCGGACCCATATGTGTATAGACTTTTAGGTTTATTTTTGGACCCCGACTAGGTTCCTGAAGTATTGACTTTTCCTCATGAATCACCCTGTACATCCACTATCAAGTACGAGTAAACGGCTGTTGAACTAATTGGGTTTTGCCTCAAATTTAGGGTCGGTAGGTACTTTGTAACGTTAAACTTGCAATAACTTTATCTTTCAGAAGTACATTCCTATCGTCAAAGCTATTTATTATAGCCGGTTGCACCAAAATTATCTTAAGTAGATCTTTACTAAGAAGCTTTTAAAATTAAAAGCATTTTTTTTCACTTTCACTATTAGATTTTTATTGCAATTTAACTAAGAGTAGTTATTAAAGCAGGAACGTTGCATACTTCTCCTTTTTGATTTTTACAATGCGAATTATCAGAATAGATTAATATTTCTTCTTTTCTAGCTTGTGTGTGATTAAATGATTGTAGTATGCTTACTTAAATTTTGCAAATATTCAATTATTAACATTTTTCTCAAAAATTGTCACGTCAGGGCATCATTTTATAGCTTTTAGTTTTTTTTTTAATTTTTTGGACATTACATTATACAGTTGGTAACTGTTTGTTGTAAAAGTAAATGACGTAAAAATTATGGAACTGGGTGACAAGTGAGAATTTTACAAAGTTTACATGGTGAACATTTTTTTTATTGGCACAAACTTGATAGCTATGCAGGGTGAGCCAATAATTGAACTTAAAAAATACGCTTGCACTGTACTTGCAGTACCATTACAACGACATTGGTTAATATTCTTTTGCATATTATTTTCAAAATGAAATATTTTATTTTACTATCAATTGGGTAATATTTAAAAAATGTATTTGGCTGATAAATTTGTCTACAGGGTCGAAAAAAATGACCTAATCAATTGGTATTAACACTGTAATCTGTTAAATTCAAAACCTAAACGTAACATATTTTTTTGTGGTCTGCAGATTTTTCTAGAATTATTTTTTAAATCTTGATTTTATTAAATATAGGCCCATAACAAAATTTGTTAGCACGCATACACCCACACGGAGACGTAGCTTGTCATACTATTCACTTGAAAAATAATCATTTCTTTATAGCATCTACGCCTACAGAATTAATTAAACTTATTTATGTATACGTGTTTTAAGGCTACATTATGAAACACATAACAAAATCAAATGCTGCAAAGCTTTCCTAAAAAAGTAAGATCCCTTGTATATTATTTTACGTTTACTTTATTTTCGTATATAATATTATTTACTTTTTTACAAATATATTATTTTAGCCTACTCTCATTAATTTAATAACGACTCCAAACTAACTGAATTACTTTTATTAAATTCCAGAAACGATCAAGATAGTTTAAGAGAGTTGATGATTTTAAAAGCGTAGAAGCGAAAACTGAGTTTATCGTTTAATTTAACAATACCGGGTAACTTTGCTGAGATTTATTTTATCTTATTTTTGTAAAATGACCTGGATAATTTAGTTTACAAGCTGTAAACTAAATTGAAGGTTCTTTGAAATTAAATGTTTTACTGGATATTTTATTAGACTAACAAGGTTGAACAAAGCTTCGTTAGAAGTTAAGACTGTAATACCTTGTTAGTATCGATCAACAAATAATAACCCAGTACACATAGAACATAGAGTATGGTATAATATTACACAGAAGTTTGACAAAAAAAATTGTATAATCTGTCATCATTTTTTAAACGTTCATGCAACAATTTGTATTTGATTATATTAAATAACATTATGTTACAAATTTTCTGTTACAAAGATTCTCTAGGGTTTCTTTTCCACTGAACACGAATCTGAAGTCAAAATTGGGGGTTTAATAGCAAAAAATTGAGAAAAACCCAAAAAACCGACACGGTACATTAACCAGCCGAAACCTGCTACCAGGGAATGTTTGGACTACCACTATGTAAGCTATAAGAGATACTTTTAAAATTGTCTATAGTTGAATTTTTTCGGATATGCAGTTCCGACATTTTTTTGCATCCTTAACTGATACACTTTTGCAGAGAGAAACAATAAATTTACCAAAAAAGTCACGTGTTATTTTATTTCAACTGTTACTTGTCACATTAATTCCCAAGTTTAAAATTTCGCATTGTCAAAAAAATATCTACGTGCGTCAAAAGTAAAAATACTGAAAAAATAGAAAATAAGCGACTAAACGAGCAAAGCCAGCTTATTATTCCAAATTTATTGGCTTTTTTTGAGCTAGAGAAGCAACAAGAAGCTGCAGGATTTGCCTTGAACTTTCAAAATGTAGTGAAAAGGACAGCTGCCGCAATGAAAGTGAGTACAAGAGCAATATTTAATTTAAAAAAATATGGACTAAAATCAGACAAAAGTTTTAAAGAAGTATCATCAACAAGAAATAAAGAGCATATCAAAATTACTGACTACTTAAAAAGAAAGATCCGGGTTACCATTTATTGCATATATGCACTTAAAGAGCATATTACCATAAAATCTCTCCATCAAAAATTAAATGATGAAATGAACAATCATTTTAACTTCTCCATTATTTTTTTTGCGAAAATGGGTAAAAAATTGGCTTTCAGTGGAAGAAAAGTAACAACCGAAGGTATCTCATGGATTTACCAGATGTTTTTAATAAAAGAATTAAATTTTGAGAGAATACACACAAATATGAGTCTACTTCAAAACGGTCTTACTCCAGTATTTTTTGATGAAACATGGATATTCAGTAAAGGATCTTTTAGAAATACCTGGCAGGATGATACCAAAGCCACAAGCTCTTCGAAAAGCAGTGAAGGTGAGTAAAAGTTGCTTTTATTCAAAAAGAAACCATTGGTAGGGGATCAATTACCAATACCTTTACACTTGCGCCCTAACATTTTTTCCGTTTTGATTAATGTGCTAGAGTTGAATTTGAGAATTGCCTTGTGATTTGTATTCATGATGGCATAAAGTGAATATATGTTTCTAATTATACTAGACATCTAAATTAATGCTATAAAAACATTTTGTTTCTTTTTGCGCCGATGTTAAAACCGTTAATTTTTTTAAGTTATAGATATATCGTCTTCAACGCCAGTTTATAAAAAAATCCAAATTATAAAGAAATATATTTGTAAAAAAATATAAATGAAATATTTATAAAAGCATTTGTCAGATCCATCTCCAACGGGTTTGGAGCGAAAAGTTCTTACGGTGTGAACAAATGCGCAAATTAAATAACAAATCGAACGCACCTTTGGTATGTCAATTGTTAACAGCTAAGAAATACGTTTTTTTTGGGCTTTTTGATTTAACTGCATATTCGAAAAAATTCAAGTATATATAATCCAATAAATAGGTATGTAAATATTTTTGATGAGAAAATAATAAAGAAGATATAACCGAAAATGTAATTTTGACAACAAATTTCAGTCCCAATGGTAAAAAAATATTATTTATTAATGTATTTTTTTGTATTGGCACAAACCTGATAGCTATATAGGGTGAGCCAATAATTAAAAAAAATGACCTAATCAATTGGTATTAATACTGTAATCTGTTAAAATCAAAACCTAAACGTGACATATTCTGCAGTTTTTTCTATCATTTTTTTAAATCTTGACCTCATAAAATATAGGCCCATATCAAAATTTGTTAGCACGCATACACGCATACAGAGACGTAGCTTGTCATACGATTCACTTAAAAATAATCTTTTTTTTATAGCATCTACGCCTTTAGAATTAATTAAACTTATATATGTATACGTGTTTTAAGGCTACATTATGAAACACATAACAAAATCAAATGCTGCAAAGCTTTCCTAAAAAAAAAAGACCCCTTGTATATTATTTTACGTCTACTTTATTTTCTTATATAATATTATTTACTTTTTTACAAATATATTATTTTAGTCTAGTCTTATTTAATAACGACTCCAACGAAGAGAAACTAACTAAATTACTTTTATTAAATTCCAGAAACGATCAAGATAGTTTGAGAGTTGATGATTTTAAAAGCGTAGAAGCGAAAACTGAGTTTATCGTTTAATTTAACAATACCGGGTAACTTTGCTGAGATTTATTTTATCTTATTTTTGTAAAATGACCTGGATAATTTAGTTTACAAGCTGTAAAGTGGATTGAAGGTTCTTTGAAATTAAATGTTTTACTGGATATTTTATTAGACTAACAAGGTTGAACAAAACTTCGTTAGAAGTTAAAACTGTAATACCTTGTTAGTATTGATTAACAAATAATAACCCACTAAAAATAGAACATAGAGTATGGTATAATATTACACAGAAGTTTGACAAAAATAATTTTGCATAATCTGTCATCATTTTTAAACGTTCATGCAACAATTTGTATTTGATTATATTAAATAACATTATGTTACAAATTCTTAGTAATATTTGGTTTACGTTTTGATCTAATTAAATAGAATAATAACACAGGTTCAGAAAAAAAGTGGTGTGTGCTGGGTGTCGGACTAAGATTCTCTAGGGTGTCTTTTTCGCTAAACACGAATCTGAAGTCAAAATCGGGGGTTAAACAGCAAAAAATTGAGAATAACCCAGAAAACCGACACAATACATTAACCAGCGGACACCTGCTACCAAGGCATGTTTGGACTACGACTATATAAGCTATATAAGCTATAAGAGATACATAAAATTTCATAAAAAAAAAGCTTTTAAAATTGTCTATATAAACAGGTATATTAATATTTTTGATGAGATAAATAATTTTAGTCCCAATGGGAAAAAATATTTTTTTATTAGTTTAAAAAGCGTGTTCCAAATCATAAACATATTTAATAAAAAAAATCGGGAGGGAGCTGCAACGCTCCATGAATGTTTTTTGTAGTGTCGTAACTTTATAATACAGTGTGTATCGCCAAATTGAATAAATTCAATAATAAATAAACGGGGGCGTGTTCGAAAAACCTCAAACACGTGTATCCGTATTTTTTTTGGGTTTCGCATTTTTTTTTTAGTAAATACTTTTTATAAGGGTGTCATGTAAGAGTGGCCAACACTAACATTCCTAATTTAAATGCAACGCCCTGTATATTAGTAAATTTTTGGATTCTTCAGAATATTCTAGATATAGATTTTTGTTGAATTTGTTGTTTTTTTGTACTAAATTATTTATTTTATTTATTAAATTCCCAAATAACTTGAAATTAGCAGAAAAAATTAAAAAATAAAATATAAATAAGTTTTGTGTATCCTTTATGGTTTTTAAGATATTGACGTTTTAAATTTTAAAAAAATCGTTAATATCTGAAATTGCGCCTTTTTTCGATGTTTTGCTTTTTGACCCCCCAATTTTGACTTAAGATTTGTGTTTAGCCGAAAAAAAAATTCCAGAAAATCCTAGTCCGACATCCAGCACACACCACTTATTTTTTTTTGTGTCTGTGAAATTTTACAATTAGGTAGAAAATTTAAAAGTATTCTAATAAAGGTTATAGATAAATTTACGAAAAAATACTTTTGCATTATCATCTTACAAATAAAAATGTATCTGTAAACGTTTTATCTTAGATTGTATAAACCCTATTTTTTAATACCTTAAATTATGGATATAGACTTAAATATCAGGGAAAGTAAAAATATTTCTTTCTTAAACCATCATCATTCACATTTCCTGGCGAACATCGTCGAGAAAGGATTTGCTAACCTAACCTTACATGAGGCCAGAATATTTCAGGTAAATTTATCCATTTCTACCACAAAATGTTACTCAAAAATATTTTCAAAAAGGTTAATAAGAAACTTGGCAAAATATTTGAAAAAATAAGTTATTTCGTTTTTAGTAGTAAGTTTAAAAAAATGTTTTAGCTCAGTTGGCTTTAGATAATTGGGCTTTATATATTTACAAATTAGTTGAGTTTAGTTGAGTATACCATCCGAATAGACAATTTTCGAGTGAAACCCCTACAATATAACTTAACACTTAAAACTAGGGTTGGTAGATAAAACAATGTATCTGTTTATAAATTGCTTTGAAAATATCACTGACTTTTAGATATTTTGTCGTTTCCATTAACTATGGAAGCATAGCGAGACAGGGATCATCCACACCATATTGATATAAAAGAGAATGGGAGATTAGGCACAAAAAGCCCATGAGGCTGCGCTGCCTCCGGTATTTAATCAAGACGGCTCCCAGGGAAGAAGAAGAAGAAGAAGAAAGAACTATGGGAGCAACTATGTTCTTTTTGTTTTAAGAAAGGGTATCGACTATCTGTATTAGGATACGTGGAGTTCAAAATGATTGTGCCAGATTGGCTGCGGTTTAGTAAAACCAGGCTACCTTGTAAAAAACAGTGATTTAGGTAATCATCATATTCAGAATATTGTAATATTTAACAACTTAAATAGTTAAAACGTTTTAAATTTATACATTACTTTTCCTAAAAACCAACCCTCCTAATAAAACCTTTTCAGCAAAGACAATTATAGTTTTCACTACAGACGCACAAAACCATGCTAAATTGGTAATAGGTTTGGACGCTCGGTTACTCCAAGCGGGCGTCCATCGGGAGAAAATTCGTACACATGCTACTGTATAAACGAACACTGTAGCCTAAGCTATTTTTTTGGCACTAGGCTGATGAGCCATTTAGCCAGTCACAAAGTATTACTTTACTATACAAACTAAACCCATCACATAATATGATAGGGACACACACTTCACGCCACTGGGGTCGATCAGGGCGACTTTTTATTTTAAACACTCAAAGAGTACCAAAGTACCGTGAGTGCCGGGTTTTCCGGTGTTCAACCCATTTCTTCCCAGTTGTTCCGTCAACGTTGTCCAAGCACTGAAACATGCAAATGTTGCATTTCACAGCACCTTTTAGACAACGCGGTAGTGCCACCACGGACGTTATTTTTAAATAACTACTACCTAAAAAGGTTAAGGTTTATCTTGTTCAAAAAAGAAATCAATGCGTTATTTACCTTTGTATTCTCTAGGGCTAAAAGATGAAGGATGTTAAAAGGGCTAACAGCTTACACTCTTTGATTTAAAAAATTATATAGGTTGTTGGTCTCGGCTACATATTTATTGCAATGAAAGAATATAGGATCTAGATCACATTTAACGTTACAAGTATCGCATTGATCTGAAGGTAATATTTTAATTTTATACAGATGAGCACGATAACATGTCCAAGTTTCATGCGTATAATTATTGTTATGTATTATCTAGGGACAGTTAGGTTTTTATGCCAGTAATTGTGTGGAGTTTTAGTTATAAACTGAGTATATCTTGTGGTTTTATTTTTGCAATATTCCTTTCATCTTTTATTCCATTTATTGATAGTATTTGTTTTCGCATTGATATATCCGTCATTTGGTATCATAGAGTGTAATTAGTTGCTGTAGGATTAATAATACTATACTTTACTATTTTGCCAAAGCTATAATAAAAATAACAGTAACGTTCTTATGCAAAGAGAATTACAAATATGGAAACCTTGGATACTGGAGCGATTCGTGGAACTATTTATCAGATGTATGAAACAAGTAAGTCTTGAGTCTGACAACCATAATCAGTTAAAACTTACCAAAAATAACTTCTTTAGAGCAGCAGGTAACTTTGATAATATTGAGTGACAAATTAAGAAAGAGGCAATTGTTCCATGGCTTCTAACGGAAGAAAGATAAACCAGGGCGTGAAGTGATTTTATCGATGATTCAGATAACTGAAAATTCATCATTTCACTTAATAATGTGTTTTTTGCCAAATTATACTCTCTGTTCGTTTATTATTCTGTATTTTCCAACGAGGTCTATGACAAATAAATAAGAAAAAGTTATTTTAAAATAATTTTGCTTCCACAGAAACAAAACATATTATCGACATTCATATTGCCGAGTTCTATCTGCATCGTCAAGATTCGTGACATATTTCCGTTAAAACAATTATTGATGTTGCCAAATAAATATTTAATTTTTAAATTTCGTTTGATTAGGGTGAATCTCTACCAAAAATTATATCTTTTTATTTAAAATATTACCTTTTAAAAATATTACGCGCTCAGTATTTTCATCACAATCTGGCAACGCTGCCAACATCTGACGTTATCGAAAGTATATGACGTGCATCGGAAAATGTTTTGCGTTTGCCATATATTATAAGGCATTATTTTTAAAGCAAATACTATTAGCTAAATTAATTTTTTTCTTTAAGGGTTATAATTTTATTTGTGACTCGGTATAGTCACTTATATTTATTACTATTTAATGTAGAAGGCATATCAAGTACTTAAGACTTACATTAGAATTTAAACGGTTAAATTTCTAAAGTTTTAAAATTTATTAGATAGGCACTCTTATACTTATAGACCAGTAACTGAAGACCTGAAAGTCGCGGCGCAATTCTTAAGTCTTTGCGGATGCTTTCGTGCGAGAAAAAGTTTATCACGATTCCGTGGGAACCCGCTGAAAATGGCCACTCAAGGTCCCAAAAATAAGTTTTCCGCAAATATCTTCCAAAATATGCGCATAGGAGAATTTTTATTCAGAAAAAAAGTGAAGATCACCTGGGTACCTACAAAAATGGTCTTTACCATTTTTTTCGCAACACCAATATTTTTCGTAAAAACGGCTGTCGAAAAATCCATAATATTCCACACTGAATAGATGTGATAGTAGTTTCTTACAAAAAAATGCAGCGCATGAGCAAAACCATTTTTTATCAAAACGCAAGAAAGATGATAAAGAAAATTTTCTGGGATCATTAAACACTTGCTTAGGTTTTATTATAAAAAATAAATGTTAAAAACAAACCATTTTTTCAAAAAATATCAATAAATTAATAAGATAATCTTAAAATATTGTGAAAAAAAAAACTTTGTCTGCTTTATTTAATATGCTAGAAAAATCAGAATGGACCCAAACTCATATGCAATTACAAGTACGGGTTTTCCCATTCCAATGAACTTTGAATGATAAGAAAATGTACATTATTGCCCGAGTAATGGAACAATTCGTCTGCCCGCTTATAAGTGAATCGATGAAGATAGCGGTATTCTAGCGGTAGAGCGGCAGCTGAAATGAGGGGACTTTGGGTCCCGTTATCTCGAAAACTATCGATTTTTCGAAAAAAAAATTAGGAGCCATTTTTGTAGATTACAAGGCGATCTTCATTTTTTGTCTAAACAAAAATTTTCCAATTCGCATATTTTGGCAGATATTAGCGGAAAACCCATTTTTCGGGCTTTGATGGGCCATTTTCAGCCCTTTCGCACCTGTTAACGTTGATAAACTTTTTTTTGCTTGAAAGCATTTCTGAGGATGTAAGAATTACGTCATAAGAGACAACTGTACAGATTTATTTACAGCTATGTTCGTTCATTTACTGGACATTACAGTAGGTTACTGTATTATACAACTTCTAACCTTATTATAAATTAATGTTAAAATAAGCATAAATATTTGTAATTTTGAACCAGTTTTTAAATTTTGTATGTTTCCTTTAGCAGTGTAGAAATAATATTGGTTGCTAACAGAAAATTTGGATGTCGGTGGTTTCAATATTAATTAACATAGTTAGGGGTATATGTATACATAAGGTCTGGAAACCTACCCTGGGGCTATATACACATAAATAGAAATTTTGCATTTAATATTGTTACCAGAGACAAACATTTTGGGGAACAGGGTGATTAACCACCCATTCTGCTTGTAAACAAACACACTGTTCAGATAGTTTGTTAAAGTAAAAATACATTTTTGAGTTAATTTAATTAATGTTTAATAATAAGTTTAAAATACATTTATGAACGACTGTTGTACTACAACATGCGTGGGTACAAATTAATTTTAAAAAGAAAAATATTTTTTATCGGTTAAGTGCAAGTAGTCTAGGAGAAACCGGCGCATAAATACCAAAAACTATTTGACCTCAATTTTTTTACGATCCTCTTTAAATTACCCTACTAATGATATAAATGCATGTTGCCATGGCGCCATCTGGTGCGGTTAAAAAATAACAATTCCTTGCAATTGTTTAAACAATTGCAAGAAATTGTTATTTTTAACCGGGAATTTTTTTTTATACTTAACTGAAATGCAAATAAAAAAAGGTCCTATTACCTTTTACGATCATGGATATCTTTGGGTGATATTAATTATTGGATGTTCGAAAATCTCAAATTTGGGTACTTTGACCCATGAAAAAACATATATTAAAAAAACATAAAACATAAAAATTATATTTTTTTATTCTTTATACAATAGTTCATATTATTTTTAATTGAGATTTTAAAAAATTGTATTGTTTAAACAGGTTTTTTGATTGTTTATTAAGCGCGCTTACAAGCAAAATAAAGCTTTAATAACTTTTTAAACAGTTAAAAAAGCTTTATAAAAACCAATTGTAGATAATTAAATTATTAATAACATTGCTTTTTTAAAAAATTTTAATGAAATTACTAGTTTTTAAGATAAAGGATAAATAATGATTCAGGACACAGAGGGGACGATGCAGCGTATGAGTCAGAGAGACGGCGATACTCAAAGGTACGGGACACATACTGGTGAGCGCGCTTAATAAACAATCAAAAAACCTGTATAAACAATAAAAAATTTTAAATCTCAATTGGGGATATTATTAACTATTCATGTTTATTTTTTTTAATATATATTTTTCTTGGGTACCCAAATTTGAGATTTTTCGGGCTTCTAAAAATTCATATCTCCAAAAATATTAACTTTATCGCAGAAAGTCATAAAACCGTTTTTATTTGTATTTAAACAGAGAACGTAAGACAAAATATCCGGTTTATTAATAACACTTTCTTGCAATTGTTTAAATAATTTCGGTTTAAACAATAGGACACCAGGTGGCGCTATGGCAACATGCATGTATATCATCAGTAGGGCAATTTAAAGAGGATCGTATAAAAAAATTGAGGTGGAATAGTTTTCTGTACTCATGCGCCGATTTCTTCTAGACTAAAGTCGGACTAGCGCGATATAGGTTCCGTACTATAATTTTTATTAAGAAACATGCGATTAACCAATTTAGGTACCTACTTATTAAGTTATAGCACATTTTGCTTGCAGCAAAAACAATATAAGTACTAAATATACAGGGTGTCCCAGAATATGTGGGCAATCTCTCGGAATCTAATAGAAAACCAAAAAATATTATGACAAGTTCCCATAAACTTTTTTCCTACGACCCTCCCCTACGGAGATACGGGTACATAAAGGACGCCCCTGGAAATCGTTTTTTTTAATAACTTTTTAAATACTGGGCGTAAATTAAAAATTTTTTAATATGATGGTAACTAGATAAGTCTTCTTAAAATGAACCCATCAAATCATATTTGGCTTATTTAGTTTGTCAGGGACGGACTAGCTCTGACACAATAATAGCAATTTTTTTAACACCCTGTATGATAAAGGCTGAACAATATTATTTTTGGATAAATGTTTTTTTTTGAAAATTTTACCACCCTGTATCTCAAAAGTTAGGATGTTTAGGACATACGTTCATATGAAGTTTTCTTCTTAAAATGGACCCAAAAATTGCCTCTCTGAATATTGACGTTCAATTAGAAAACACCCTGTATAATGTAAAAAAAATACCAACCGTAATATTTTATTTCTCGTAAACAGTTGATTTTATCGAGGTCAATCAGGTATACCTGTTTTTTAGCTTTAGGTTAAAGCTATTCAAAAATAATATTGTTAAGCCTTTATCATACAGGGTGTTAAAAAAATTGCTATTATTGTGTCAGAGCTAGTCCGTCCCTGACAAACTAAATAAGCCAAATATGATTTGATTGGTTCATTTTAAGAAGACTTATCTAGTAACCATCATATTAAAAAATTATTAATTTATGCAAAGTATTTTAAAGTTATAAAAACGATTTCAGGGTTCGTTATTAATATATATATATATATATATGTATATATATATATATATATATATATATATATATATATATATATATATATATATATATATATATATACATATATATATATATATATATATATATATATATATATATATATATATATATATATATATATATATATATATATATATATATATATATATATATATATATATATATATATATATATATATATATATATATATATATATATATATATATATATATATATATATATATATATATATATATATATATATATATATATATATATATATATATATATATATATATATATATATATATATATATATATATATATATGGCAATCAAAATGTGTTATGGTCAGATACCATCAATGATATGTTGTAATAGTTATATCACTTACCAAATTTTTCCTTATTTTTATCAATAAATGACCCCAAATCATTGTTTTTTTTTTCAATATTTTATTTTGTAATTAAATTGCTTAGATTTTTCTACCAGTAAAAAAATATTTTTATACTTAGTAAATCGTCATAGGTGCAATTTTTTTCAAAATTTCGTAATAATGTTAAAAGTTTCATTTTATTTATTACTTTTTTTTTATCTTTGTGACAGCTCACGAAGGATTTTTCATATACATATATAATATATGCTAGACATATACATATACATATATGCTCCTAAGTACCAGAGTACCGTGAGTGCCGGGTTTTTCGATGTTTAACCCATCTTTTTCCCCACTTCCGTCAACGCTCTCCAAACACTGAAACATGCAAATATTGCATTTCACAGCACCTTTTAGACAACGCGGTAGTGCCATCACGGACGTTATTTTAAATAACTACTACCTAAAAGTGTCTCCCCGGCGGGGAATCGATCCCGGATCGCTGGCACGGCGAGCCGAGACTCTGACCACTACGCTACCGGAGAGACTAAACTAAATATTTAAAACCAACCGAAAACTATGATTTTAAAAATAGCATTTTCTTACATTTTTAAATTTGAAAAGGAAACAAAACAAAAACTTCACACTTACTAAACTCTGGTGGGTAATCAAGGAATGCACCTGATTTTACATACTGAGAAAGGGAAAGGCAGGGTTATTTGAATTTAATTTTGAGGATAAACCATAAACCCTAGCAAATAATTGTTTATAGTGCAAACGTATTTATTTGTTCTTTATTACCACTAACGGGGCTCCTACCTCTCCATATAATGATCAAGGCCTCAGCAAGGGCAGAGGCACTGGAGTGTGGAGGACGGTGAAAGATGTGACGTCATGGGCCAAGTGGGAACTGTGGCTCTTTTGATGAACCAGGATAGCATCCAGTGTTACCAACTTTTAGAGAGATCTAAATTCTTTTAACTTTTTTTACAAATCTACTACCCTTGATGAAAAATCTGACCTTTCTAACTTTTCAAAAATTTATTATATATATTAATTTTATGTGAAAAAAATGCTTAAAAAGCAATTAAACTTTGTTTGAGTGTTTTTCCCAAAAGTTATTTCATAGCCTTTTAACGAATTCATTAATTACTTTAGGAATTTCCTGTATATGTAAAACCCTAATATGTAGGATTTCAAAAGTCATTTCGAAAACAAGCTGTGATAATATTTCACACAAGCATAAATATGTTACTGTAGAGCATATTAAAGAGATTTTCCAAATTTACTCTAGGCTGTTTTATGTAGTTTCAGCTGTAGCGGCATACCTATCGATTCCAATAACGCTATCATATCGGATTCGCTAGAATTTTAGAAAATCCCACTCTTAAAAGAAAAAACTAAATTAGTACTTATATTGTTTTTGCTGCAAGCAAAATAGCTATAACTCAATAAGGTTTTAGATCGGAATTGAATGGAAGTAAAATATATGTAGGTACGTTAATTTGGTTAATCGCATGTTTCTTAATAAAAATTATAGTACGGAACCTATATGGTGCGAGTCCGACTTTAGTCTAGGAGGAATCGGCGCATGAGTACCGAAAACTATCCCACCTCAATTTTTTATACGATCCTTTTTAAATTGCCCTACTGATGA